>VCRD01002529.1:0-85813 GCA_006783055.1 Trinorchestia longiramus | reverse complement strand
CTTCTTGGCTGCTGAGCGTGTCATATACGAATGCATGGTGTTTTTTTTTCAGTGTTGCGTCACGTTCGAGCTTAGAAGGGAAAATTAGGTGCGATTCTTTAATGTTTTACTCAACAGTTGTATTATGAAGTTACCTTGTGCTATTGATTTTTCTTGCTAAATTCTGTATTTATTTGAGTTACTTATTGGTCTTTATCCGGGCAGGTTTCAGTTTCGGTTTCAGGTTCAGTTCAGTTCCAGTCTCAGTCTACGAATTTCTCAATTTCGGTCCTTGATCTTGGCTTTAACTTCTACTCTGAGTTTGATCGTGTTCAATAATAAATCTGCAAGCAGCGAAGTCGACTGTATCACTTCCCCTCGAAGAACCTCACTCACGAAATAATCACTACAGAAAATAACACGTTCCTTAAAGTGGTGACTCTAAACTAGTGGCTCTAAAGTGGTAACCCCAGAAATAGTTCTTACCCTAAAAACTTGCAGAATGACACAAATGCTTCCTCAAACGTCAGTTGTGTTCAGAAAGATAACATTTTGAACATGATTGAGGACCACGGCTCTGTTGACCAACATAAATGTTGTAAAATATAAAGTAACTCTAAGAAGAGCATGAAGTTTTATATAAAACTGGCGATACAATGAAACATCTTTATTTTGAGTATCTCTGTTTTCATGATTCGCTGTTTGTACTGAATTTTTAGAATATTTCACCTTTAATTTCGTTTCTGCCCTGTAATTTTACAATTGTATATGAAGTTTTACAAGGTATATTAGGTCTCCTAACTGTAAATGAAGATTAATATTGACGAATAAACATTGTATTTTAGAAAATTTCATACCTTGAT
Organism: Trinorchestia longiramus; assembly: GCA_006783055.1. Classification (NCBI taxonomy): domain Eukaryota; kingdom Metazoa; phylum Arthropoda; class Malacostraca; order Amphipoda; family Talitridae; genus Trinorchestia; species Trinorchestia longiramus. Next base: position 84,971 of record VCRD01002529.1, on the reverse strand, counting down.
GAACATTTATAACGAAAATACGGATTGACTCGGTTTGACGTAATATAGTGATGTTTTCCATCACATGTTTTCTTTCAAACTGCGTTTATAGTTTTGTCATAATTCTATCGGTGTCTATTTAAAAAATGAGAAGGTACCAGTTGCTTTCATATGGCAGCGTAAACAAAAAACATGAAACAACTTTATTCCTATATATCACAGATTACAGTATATATCCATAGTTAAAAGGATTTAGATCTTGATATAATTAGAACTGTTGTCAGTGTTGGGCAGTATTTAAATACAGTGTCTTAAAATATATTGTATTTAAATGCGTATTTGAATACATACACTCGTGTATGTGAAATTGTATTTTCAAATACATTTAAAACCGTGCACTTACATACTGTATATGATGCAATATTTGTATATTTAAATACAATGTATATAAATACATGTAAATAAGTTTTCGTCTAAATACGACACTTGAAACGCGTTTAAACGTCGTTGTAACGCAAAGGCTCCGATGTCAAGTCCAAAGGCCGCAGCTTGACAAGCAGTTCCTTTTGAGTTTTCGTGAGGAGTGGTTGAAACCAGGGTTGCCAGAATCGTTATATTCGTAACAAAAGTGCTACTTTTTGCTTACAAATCCAAAATTTATTACGACTTCATCAGAAGTTGTTCTCATATCAATATTCAACGTAAGTTCGCATAATAATTGATGTTTGGATTAATATAATTTTCGATAATTGTTTCAAACACATGTAAAAAATATGTATTGGAAACACTTTGTTTCTGCAGCAGTCCACTGGTGTGCAGTTTGAGAGTTCTGTGTCAGTGGCTAGTAATAGCATGAACTTGATTAGTTTTAGAAAACTGTGGGAAAATTACGATCTGACAAAAAGCTTGAGCACTTGTGAATATGTATCGTGAAATTCTACGAATTATTAATGAAATAAATATTCGATCTACTTTTGTCGAATGATATATGTACTTTTGTCGAATGAAACATGTAAAAACATAGAACTGTTTCAGGCAATTGATCCTGTTAACGTTAATACAGAGATAACGCACACTATCATTCTTTTTCCCTTGAAATTTCTCAATATTGTATTGAAAAGAAGGTATAAACAATTGAACACCGAAAGAGAACTCATTTTAGAAGACACGTCCGCTTTAGAAAAAAAGAACTTGCAAAATTTTGGAATGATTTTTCAAAAGAAACAAATAGTTAGGGTCTTCGTTATCTATTACTGTTCAAACTAATGCTGAGCCTATTCTCATTGCCGCATGTTTACGTGTTTCGAGGGTCAATTATCTCAGCTAAATACTATTATTGTAAAAAAGATTGTAGTTGCAATATATTACCTGCCTTGTAGTACCTTTTATTATTCGAAATGTCTACTTGCTTACACTTGCTGTACACACTGTGTACACACTGATACACACCCAACAATTAAATTATTAGCAGGATAAAATTTATTCGACAGCAACACTGAAAAAATAGCTCGTTTTGAAAGTACCATAAACATTTTTAATTTTTACGTACATATGTAGAGAAAATGAATTTAGTAATAGAACACGATTTTTGTATTATTAGAATACATTGAAATAATAGTATAAACATTGCATATGCCTCAACAATGTTCGGATAAGTATATATTATGTAGGTTCTGCTCCGAATAATTCTACAATTGGTATGATGTAGAAGTAATATACTGAACGAGTCCATAATATAAGTTTAGAAATACGTTGCAAAAATGCATAAAAAGGTATCAACATAGAATTAGAGCCATTATTTAGAAATTTGAAAAAAAAATTACGTTTTCGTTTCAATTTTTTTAATTTTTTAGATTGAAAGTTGTTTCTATTTACGAAAACCAAGCAATCCTGGACGGAACAATTCGGAGACTTTTGTTGCTCGTCGTACGCGTTAGCTATTGTTAAAATGGTGTCTAAAAGTTTGATTTAATATTCTTTACCATTTTCAAATACCGACAATAGAGGAAAGAGGCCAGTGCACCCTATATTTACTTGAAAACATTTGAAAATGAAGGAACAATTTAGGATTTAACTCAAATGTAAATGCATACTGTGTGGCTAAAGAATCTCAGCACCATGAACAGTACAACGAATCTTTACACTCATATTAAGGTAAGCAAGATCTTTTATTTTATTATTGGAAGTTATGTTATTCTTTGGTAAGTTAGGAACTCTGTATCTATACATCTTTTTTGTACAAAAGAAGATTTCATTCCCTATTACTAGACAACTTTTTTCTCATTGTGACGGTAAGAGTTCATGGCGAATATTTTAATATAATTCAAGGGTCCATGCTGTATAAAAAATAATAATTTATAATTATAAAACTATTTACTTTTATTTCATGAGTTATAATGTCTCCGACACTCACTTGAAAATTTTTGCAATAACTAAGTTCCCTTTGTTCTTTTTTCCACAGGGATGATATTTCACTCACAATCTATTGTGTGGTAAAAAATTTATTTCTTCAAACTGAATTAAATATACCTATATTTTATAAAAAATAATTTTCGTGTTGTACGCGTATAATTCTCAAAATCCCGAGCCTCATTTTTATCATTAATGACAGTGAAAGCGTTTTTCAAAGTTAAAAATAGCTCTATTACGAGACGGAATTCACTCCATGACTCCTTAACTCTGTTACTGAAAAATAAAGACAAGCTCAATAAACTTTTTACTGCACTAGAGCTCCTAACCCCGAAAACTTCGGAAATAGAATTCATTTATGAATATATCTGTATTTTGGAACCCATCGTTGCTGCAATCGACCACATGCAAGGAGAAAAGGCGATTTTCTACGAACACTTCCTACCTACCTTTTTTATTGTGCAGAATAAAATCCATGAACTGAAGCCAGATCAGTTGAAACATTGTGTCCCACTCCTAAAGACAGTTTTTCATGGCTTTCAGAAAAGGTTACAAAATTACCTTCAGCTAGTTGACGAACGAGATGATCATGATGCTATATTGGCTGCAACCACTCATCATTACTTCAACTTGGGTGAATATTAACGACGCGTGAGACCGCGACAGCAAAATGACCACTGAAAAATGATCTCAAAATTTCTCCCTCGATATTCCAGTCTGCGAGTTCTGCCGGTGTCTCAGAGGAGGTAAACTCGATGTCGTCCGAAAATGAGCACTTCGACTTCGATAAGAAAAGTTCGTTCAGCGAATACTCAGTAGACAGGCAGGTTATGACGTGTCAACGTTAGTGACAAAAGTATTGAAAGCTTGCAACGGAATCCTTTTGTTCAAACAATATTTCTTCGTTTTAACTAAACTTGGCAGTATTCTGCCTCGGTCGAGAGGTTAGTCTCTCTTGCTGGCTCAACATTAACCCCCAATAGAAATAAACTTAGCGACAAAACTGTTAAACAGTTGATATTATTACGCTCTAATAAAAACTTTTAGTTGTGAGTTCTTGAACTGCATATTCATTGTGCGAGTTCGTTATGAGAATTTAAAGTTTAGATGGAGTAAAACTTATGCATGACTTTTATACTCTTTAATTGAATATCTTATCAGGAACACACAACGCACTTTGTTTAGGAGCGTAAAAGTTTCGACTGATACAATGGTACTCCACCTGAAAACTGAATTCCTATAATAATGATATATGAAAGACCCCATTTTCAAGGATATGAATTGGGGAAATGATATTTTGTTTGGTGTAGATAATACATTGAATATTTAATTTCTTTTTAACTTCTCAGGTAACTATATTAAAGTCAGTAGTGTTCTACCTTCGCAGCCGTTGCAAAGGCGTTTCAGGAAGGACAGAGAACATTTTAGAAAAACAAAATAAAACAATGAAGACTATAGATTACAAATTCAAGATATTCGTGCAGGAGGTCAGGTCCGAAGCCTCGTCCACGAGAGAGACACGGATGAATAAGGTCTACTTACATACAAAAACTAAACCTACAAGACTCGTGCAACCAACATTGGTTACGCTGAGGGGGGTAGCTCGGTCGAATTCTCGTCAAGGATTACAAAATTTCTAAGGCACGCTGACGAGGACAGACAGTATCACCGTGCCTGCTTGGGGGGCAGTTCGGAAATCCTATCTCTCCGTAGAACATTAAGTCCCAAAAATATGTGAAAGACAATTCCCCAGATCATACCCCCATGGGACTTCTCATGGAATATATCTCAATGGAATGTACCTAAATCATGTCTACATATACATACTCTATTTGATCAAATTCTTTGGTGCATCGTCATACAACAGCTATTTATGAAAAAAAGCAGGACAGTATAGGTGAGATGTTACGGAACTGTATTGATGATTGTTTTTAAAACTAAATAAAACATAGTAATTGGGAGTGAAATGATACTTTCTACCCTTTTTTCCTTCTTTTTCCAGGTGATTTATATGCTGCAAGGATTGAGCCAAATTTTCAAACAGCAGTAATTGTTACTCCAGCTGCTTGAAATTTTAGTTGCATTTCAATTATAGTGAAGCTAGTTTTTCGTAGGACAGTACAGCGCTCGTACATTTTAAAATGACTCCAAGACTACAACTAAATGAATTATATCTTAAAGTCTATAAAGTACACTCAATTTTCGAGTATCTTAATTCTTCAATGTGTAAATTTAGTTTTAAGAGAAGTATTTACTGAAGTATTTAAATACATTTCATGCATTTAGTATTTAGTATTTGAATATATTTGAAGAATTTAGTATTAGGTATTTAAATACATTTAATGTTTTAATGCCCATCACTGGCTGTTGTTGACTAAAGTTTTAAGGTTTCATATTTATTTATTGTGAAAAAACGTTTACTAACATTGACACAAGAATTTTATGATTACACTATGAAATGAAACCTAAAATAGAATTAAGCCTTCAATTTCATAATTAAATTCGCGAGAAATGATCAGATATTTGGCAGAACTTAATAGTTTTAATAGTATCTTAGAGTCACTTATAAAAAAAGTCGTTATATGAGAAGGAATTTTAACATATTATGAATTGAAAGGCATTAAATATCGATTTGCTGAGTAGAGCTAGTGTAGATAGAAAGTTTATACATCCTCCTTTATTTCAAAAACATGTACTAGAGTTGGCGTGAAAGCTCTTTCAGGCCTTTCAGCAAAGATTTCAAAAATACCTTTAACTAGTTGATAAACTAGACGTACATGACGCTATATTGGTTGCAACCACTCATCCTTCTTTCAAGTTACGATGGATGGATATCAACAAAGCGTGGAACCGCGAGAGAAAAATGACTTTACTGAACAATGACCTCACAAGTTCTGACTCGATATTCCAGTCTGTAACTTCTGCCGATGCCTCAGAGGAATCAAACTCAACGTCGTCCGAAGATGAGTACTTCGGCTTCGAAAACAAAAGCTCATTCAACGAATCCTCAGTAGACATGCAGGTTATAACATATTTCAATAACAGTGACAAAAACATTGAAAGCTTGAAACTGTATCTTTTGTTTCTAAAAATTGTTTCCTCATTTTACCACAACTTTGCCGTTTTCTGCACCGCTCGAGAGATTTTTCCTGTTCAGTGTTTTAACGTTCTACTTTGAATGCGTTTGACTTCTGTATGTTAAATGTTAATGCGTAACGCCGTGCTAAATACTCTTGCAACGGAATGTGTTTAAAGTCTGCTTGGAGGTAGAGAACCATCTTCACAACGCTTACTGTGGTTCCGCCCCCCAATCGTTAGCTTGCCGTTGTCATGTAGACGTTGGTGTTCGTACTTAAACCAAAATACTGGCTGTGTTCACTGAAATAAACTTTGCTAGCATTATCACGCTTCTGTAATTTTTCCTAACCTTGTAATAATTCTCTTTTGCTGGCTTAACGTTAACCTTCTCTAGAAATAAACTTAGTGATAAAACTGTTCGACAGATGATATTATTGCCCTCTGATAAAAACTTTTAATTGTGATGTGATGATTCAAACAGTTCGGTTTAAATCAGCACTCGTTGAGGGCGACCGGTGCGACAGTTTCGTCGCCATCGGGAAAAGTTCCCTCGTATTCCTTGTTTTGTTTCACTTTAGCCATGAGCTTTTCGTAGGGAACTTTGTAGAAGGCTTTTTACAAACCAGTATATACAAGTTCTACGGCTTTTGTACGGTTTTATATGCGGCTAACTTTTCCAAAGGAGTCAAGGAGGTTTGTGAGACGGTAAGTTTTTCCCTAAATCCGTGCTGATTGTCAGTACTCAGATTTTGGTTATGACGATGCTTTATTATGCAGACTTTGAGTAGTATTTCTATTATTTCACTGATGACAGATGTCAGAGTGATTGGACGATAGTTAATAGGTGTTTGTTTGTTCCCCATTTTGAAAATAGGAGTGGCATTTCCTTGCGTCCAATATTCCGGAATTATCCCAGTTTCAAGCGATCGAGTGAAGATGTTTGCTAAGGGTTCGTTAATTACTTTGGCTGATTCTATGTGTATCCATGGAGTAAAGCCGTCAGGTTTGGTTGACCTACATGGGTTTATGTTACTGAACTATTGTTATACCTCTTGTACTATAAATACACCACCTATCAAGATTTCCTGAGGGTTTAAAGCATGGCGTTGCGGGATTTCAGTTAAGTCATCGCGAGTGAACACTGAAGTGAAGTATACGAGTATATTAAGAATTCTGGCTTTGGTTTTGTTGTCCGTTTGATTTGAGCCGACGAGGTCGATCAGGATATGTTCTAGACGATAGGGTCTGTAGTGTATAGTTTAAGTCTTCTGTGTGACTCTTGTCTGGCATTTCCAATGCGTTTAATTTCTTGTGAAAACCAAGGCGGGTTGTATTTAAACTTCATTCACTTTGTTGGGATATGGTGCGCTGTGGCGGTTGAAATTTTTTTTAAGTATCTTTTAGCGTTCATTGGCGTTTTTATCACTCATCAGTACTTTGTAGTCAATGCTACCAAGTTCCTTCTTCATTAGTTCGAAGTTTGCTCGTTTGTAGCCCAGACGTTTTTTATCGAGTTTTTGTGTTAGGGTCGTGGACTTTGAGCACGAATTCTATCATATGGTGATCACCGATCTTGTCCGTAACTTCTAATCCAATTATTCTGAGGTCAGAGTTCGTCATGACGAGGTCAATGATATTGTTTTATGTAGTCGGTTCATTGACATGCTGCTGCAATGAGTTTGTATGTATTTATCTGTTCAATATGCTTACATACAGGTGCTCAACTTTAACAAGTAGTCCAGTCTATTAAGGGTAGATTGGAGACTTCCATGCTTAGTGTACTAAGAATATTATCAAGGTAACTATAGAATTCCTCATCGTTAATTGATGTACAGGTTGGGTTCCAATATACAAGTACAATGTTCATAGTTTGTCTTGGATATGGTTGGATAGGGAGATGTAGTATTTCCCTTTCTTATATAAATCGTTTAGTTTTTATTTATGGTTGCAGCTTTCATTTGACGCACATAATGGACCACCACTTCTCTTGCTGTGCGATGGTTGGTCGACATAATGGAAAACGCATCCATTCAATGACATTTCCGCAGGTAGATGACATTTATTTAGACTTAGATGGTTTCGATTTAAATGTTTCATTGACAGCTATGACGTCGTACTAGAACGTTGACGTAATGGATTGTGTTTTCTGCATTTTCGGTAGGATTCTTTGGACGTTGTCAACCAGAATCTTTAGTTGTCCTATAATCTGATACGTATTGCCAATTTCGGAATGTTCTCCTGTGCCACGTTTGTTTCGTTGATAGGGTGTCTTTGTGGTTGTTTTTTATTATCTCCTTGCTATTATCCTGAGATGGGTTCATATTTGTTGCATTCATTTGGTGGTATGATTGTATGTACGTTTTTACTCAAACCTTCCTTATCCTTTTCTTCAGCCTGCTGACTACATTCTTAGTATCATTAGACCTGAATATTTGGGGTCTCCAGTATTTTTGGACCATACGACAATTACGTTTCAAAATGAATGACAGGCCGGACTCCATCTGTTACGGATTTATTTACATCATAAAATTTCACTTTCTAACTTATACAGTATTATATTGTTAGAGCATTGAATTTTGCATACCTTCTTTGAATAATGTAGTAGCATAAGCTTGACTAAAATAATACATTTATATTTTCAATAGACATGTGGAAAGAGAAACCAAGTAAAAACACGTTTGCACACATTGAACTCTTGGTACATAGATAAAACGCTATGGAAAATATCATATATTATATTTTTAAGTAGAAAATTATGAAAATTATATTTTTTGGTCTCAAATAAATATAACTACATTTTACTGTGAATTGACATACTCGTATATTGAGAAAACAAACAATGACAAATATTAAGAAGGTGAGATGATTCAAAGAGTATGCAGGCAAAACTCATGTATCATCATGAACTATTTACTACTTGAATGACCACTTTTTATCTTAAACATTATGAAGAAAAACGATCGTAGCTCAGATTAGTTAACCCAATAGACACTTACCATCATTATGCTGATTATGACATAACTTCTTAGACGATTATTAGGTATCTTTTTCAAATCTTCATTCCCCGTTTCCAGATGCAGCAATTCATTCTACATAGAATTAATCTTACCGAAAAATGGAAAAAACTTAGCTTAGAGTGACTTTTGCTATTACTCAAATATTTTTGGTAAAAACGTTTTTATCTAAAGTTTAACAAAAGCAGTCATCATAAAAAACGACAGTGATAACACAAAAGTTATCATTCTCGTGACACCATGATGTAAGAATGCTGCCTGTGAACTATGATGAGATGACTTGTGTTTTTTCACTGTGACGTCACGGCTTTTCATGACATCAGTATCTTCAGATTTCCCGAATGACTTTACTTTATATTCTCTGTATTGTAGGGTGAACTTTATGGACTTTTAAATTGCCAACACGCACGTTTGAGACCAAGGGCAGTTCACACACAGGGTTTAGTATGAAATAATGTTCCCTTGTTGGAGGGTCCGCAACAATGACATCTGCTTCAATAGTGCTGTTATTTTGTATTCCAAGTGGTGTTGATTACTTTCAATTTTCCTAATCGCAGGCTACAGTTTTCAACAATGTTGGTGTGCTTTCTATTGAAACGTCATCACTGAAATAGCTACGAAATATTTCACAAGTGAAGAATAAATTTCCCTCATTGGTGGCACTCGCCGTGCAACTAAACAAATTCAAATTTTCTATAAACTTCTAATAATACCGTGTGCAGGTATTGCGACTGCAACAAGAAATATATGCCCTGAGAACCGTATTTGTTGAAAATGTTTTCTTCAAATTGTGTTCAGAGCAAAAACTTTTGAAACAAAAATAGAATAAAAAGTAATTCGATTATATGAAGATTGAGTACCTTGTGAACTTCAAATTGCACTCAGAGCAGATGACCCGTTTCTGCATATCGATGCAGCCCGCAAAATATTTAATAACAACTTCTTTCATGACCTTGATTTTAATACTCTCCAATGCCGCTTTGAGCAGATCCTGGTGCATGGTCCAACAGATAGTTTCAAGCTTGAGCTAAATCCAATGAAAGGTAAAATAAAACGATATGAATATTTTGCTAGTATTTTGAGTTTGAACAGAGAAAACCATTTTAATGTTCTGCAATGTACAAATAAGCATGAATAAACTGTAACACAAAATTATTAATATAGTTTCAAAACATATTAGGATAGAAACATTATAAAATTGCCGAGGAAAAATATATTTAAAATCACCATTGACGCTGGTATATTGCAAGATTCTGTCAAAAAGATTTATTTACTTTTCTTTACCTATATGTCGCGATAGTAAGTGATAATTTTGCCATAACACTTATTTGAACATTAGAGAAAGAACATTCACTCAACAAAATATTATGTATACAATAGATCAAAAATCCATGTTTTGCATCATCATTCTTTTGCAAACTTGCTCTGCATCAGCTTTTTCGTCAGCCACTTATTGAAAAACTCCGTACCAGCATCTACTGAAGCAATAAATTTTTCATAGCAGTGATAAGTTAGATTACAAGAGAAAAATATATTTCTAACAAAAACAATTTCCTACATAATGGAAGTTTAGGCGATGACAAGCAGAAATTTCTTTACGTTCTGGATGAAGTTTGAATAGGACTTGAATGGCTCGTTAAAACTGGTGATAATTTGCATTGTGAGTAATATAGCAAAATATTTTAACATTATTTGATACAGCGATGAATCAGCTGGTACTGACTGTAGTGCACGGATGAAACTCTTTGTCATTCATCGCAAAGTCAAAAGCAAACTAAAGTATAGAGGAAAATACAAATTTGTCACAGCACACTAGAGACAAATAGGATAGATTCATTGTCTTGGCCACGCTGGGGATTGATAATGCTTCTAGAGATAAAATAAACAACTACTTAGAGCAAGTTTTACTAGTTTATATACTGACTTATTAAGCGGAGTTATTGTAATGTTTAAAATACACGCCTGGACGAAAAATCCCGCGATGCATATATTTATACTTTGAATGTTTCTTCTTTGCATTTTTCTGAAACATTTAGTTTACAAGAAATCTATCTCAACATTCTGCAGTGATTCTGACGTAACAACTACCTTATCTAAATGTTATAACTCTTCTAACGTTTTTGCGAACTGCATAAAATAAAAACACATGGGAAAGACATTTCACCATCTGATAAAGGACGCATATTGAATTTTAATGAAAGTTGTGAATTAATGCGTGATATTTTTACAGCAACAGTTATGGTCACGAAGACTATACAAAAACGATTGCAAGCTGGTAATAAATTGACGAAACTGGTTCATATGGTAGCAAGTGAGGCTGGCGCAAATACTTAATGAGAGAGGCAGGCGTTCTTTTGAAGCTTTTAGACGAAAAAAATCATCATTGGTTGATGACGAAATTATACTACATGTTTTTAGAGGTCTCATCACGATTTCTTAAACGATTACGCATCATCAGCTGAAAAAATTACATGCACGCCGTTGTACCTTGTTCACAAAACAAATCAAAACAATATAAATTGAAAAAAAAATTACTTCGGTTTGCTAGGAATCATTGAAACAGGTTTATTTAGGACTGAAAATGTGTCAATTAGTTTGATGAATGGAGGCTCTCACTGTTTCAGAATCATGTACGAATTTGTGTCGCGAGAACCTCACAAAGCAATAAATCAATCATGCATTGTCTCCTTTGTGCTAGCCTATGGAGGCAATATGTTGATCTGCAACCGGGTTACTTGGGCTGGACATAGATCTGCGACCCTCTAAAGCAGTAAAATGGCGTCCCGTAACTATTTGCAGATACTCGATAACTAAGTTAACCCCTGAATGGACATCTATTTTCTAGATGGTGATGGATCGTTGGAGAACGACAATGATCGCAACCACGGGTCCAAAATCGTTCATAAGTAATTCTCTGATGGTAAACGATCATTTCATAACATTGAGTGGTCATTGCAGTTTGCAGATCTAAACTTCATTAAGAATACATGGGATGTGTTTGAGGAATATGCGTGCCTCATCACCACTTCAGTCATCATTAAAAGATTTGGGCCTTCGAATGTTACAATTGTTATCTGTAGTGAGGTTCTAACTCACACTAAAAGCGGTCTCGTAGCAATAGCACACAGTAAATGGGTACTAAGATTCGGTCAATTAGCAGGTGAATAGCCTCAGAAAGTTTCCTCAAACGCCTACTTAAGTCTGAGACCGGAGCGTAGCTCCTCATCGCCGTCGAGCAATGCTGAACTCAACACCTTTCACTTCAGCCTCTCCTAAGCCCTCCTTGCCTCAAGAACTCTACATGCAATCCAACAGTAGAGCGAACAACAAAGTAACTACATCCTGCTTATGGGAAAGATGTGCGTAACTACAAAGGCTACATAACTGGACTCTACACACTGTAAAGAAATCCCACGCTCCGTTTCTCTACTGGTGCGACCTGAGCAAGATTTAAAAAAAAGGATCAACAACCTAAGAATACATTAATGAACCTAATTAAACTCATCCTACCTTCATTTGCTTTTCTCCCGTTGGGTTTCTCGACAGTTCCTTACACCCTCAGACGCTTACTCGGAGTAAGACAAAAGGTAGATATTCTATGTCTGCTCGAAGCTAAGAGAAGTCTAAAGCTGTGACTGAAGTGGTAACAATCACTATAGATCTAAATTAAAGCTACGAGAAGTGAATAAACTTATGGAATCGATAACACTTCGGATGAAAACTGTGATTTTTTCAAAAGGAGGTCTGAAAGCTTATTATTAAATTATTGCACTGAATGATATTTTTTATTAAAGCAGCACAATTAGTCTCTAAGGCTGCTTGTCTTCCGTTCTTGAAGGGATAAACTGTTCGAAGACTAAATTGACTCGAAAAATTTTCAAACTATAAATTTGTGTTACGATTTCAAAATTTAGCATCCACTGAAATCTGGTAACAAAAACCAGATGCTCGAATTTTATGCATAAAATTATAATAAATTGAAGAAATGAACAAACCTAATAAAATCCAGCTAAACTAATTTGAATGAGCTGATGTGATGAATAAGTCTCATTTACAATAATTTGAACGTACATGGAATGTTCCGTGATTTTTTAGTATTTACAGTTTTAGAATTCTACATGCTAAGAAAGTACATCACGTGAAAAGCAAATATCATATTCGGATGAGAATGTTGTGCGATGCAAAAATTTCCACATAACTCGTCAAAATCGTTTGAAACCGTTGCGTAAGTGAAACGTGGGCTCAATTTTCCATCTTTCCTATCGATACTTGACTGCTTAATTATGATGTATGATTGTGTGTACTGATTCAGTACTACATCATGTTTCCGTAATATTCTACGCTACTATGGTAATAAACTCATGAAAGACATCAAATCAAAAACTGCATAAAATATCTAATGCATGCCAAGATAGAGAACTTACATTCGAAAAAACAATTTTGTTCGTAATTTTACGAAGAGAGATATCAAATGGATGCAGGAGAACTTCTTTTGAGGAAAATATAAATGAAATTTTTTGTACGACCTTTCATTTGAAAACATCCGTCAGTAGAAAGACTCCTGATAAATCATTTTCTATTGGGATCATATACATTGTCGTTTGTGTTACCTTACTAGCTATTATATACATGTAATGTATATGCATGTCACATAGTGTAATATCTTAACGATTCTAACACAAGAGACTACTCGATTTCTAAATCTAACACGAGAGGGTTATATTTCTGTAAGAAGAATGAAATGTCAAACTTGAGGATCAAATATCTCCAGTGTAGTAGTACACTGTGGTACAACCAATAAAATCAAATAGAAATAAGTTATCATAATGTGAGAGTGAAATTTTCGGTAACAGATCAATGAAAGTTAGTTTACACAATTAACAAAAGAAAAGAACACCTAATTTGCAAGACTTCATTTTGAAATAGTCAATTTGAAACATAGATTAGGAGCTGAGACATTTTAAACGCTTCTGCGTTGTTCTACAATATTCGAGCAACGTTTGCATGTTCAAATGATGGCAGTGTTACATAGAATCTTTATACCACAAGCAACAACTTGGCAATCATATTTTCAAACGAATCTACTCTCAAATCTCAGACATCTGACGTTTTATTTTCAGGATAGGTTTTTCACCTTTTTAGTTCCGTACTAGGCACCCAGCCCTCACACGTGGAACCAGCTAGCTATTTTGCATGCAATAGTGGTCATACGCCGGGCAACGGCTTTAATAAGCCGGATAAACCGTGTGAGGGTAGCCGTTAAGTTTCACAGTCTCGGTGAGTGAGGGTTTGCCTACCTATTACATGAAATCGGCATCCAGTATACACGAAGGAAAAAACTAACAAGGTTCAATGATCGGAAAAGTGGTCACAATAATACCTAGTGGATCCCAGGTCAAGCATGTTAAAAACACCTTTGTCATCCACTGCATTTGAGCTATCTCCGAACATCATGAAGAAATCATGCCCTTACATTTAGGTAGTCCTGGATGAGAGAGTGAAGTCATCGAATCCCGCAAATCAACAGTCATCACATCCATTCACTGCCTCACTCTACAAAGTCCTGTAGCAACGAGCGCGTAACAAAGAGACAAGTTTGGAACACTGTAAGTTCTAGTTGCCAACCTGTACCCAGGTTGTTCAGGGATGATATGAGCAGCAGTGGAGTGCGGTAGTCGTCTGAACAGCCTTTTTCAGCATCTCACAGCTCACCTCCTTAGTATGAGGAAAAGGCTGGAAACGACGTTCTAAAAATAGCTGTCTCTAGCGCCCTGGTCAGCTCAGCGCATGTGGCGGGATCGCCATAATTGCAGTTGAAACGAAAAAAAATGTATTAGGCTTTTTTCTTTGAACCTCTTCCCGTGGAATTCGAACACTTTTCTCGAAAAAGATACAGTGGAAAGATCTTAAAAACTCGGCTCTCTTTGCAAATTAACTCAGGAAGCATACCGTCGACATACCATGAAAGAGGTGCAGGTGTCATTTTATCATGGAGTGAACTCGAACCTGGGGGAAGACGTGAGGCTGGCATTGAATTTGTTCTGAGATCGGTACTTGTCGGCAAGCTAGCTGGTCCTTTAAGGGAGTGAACGATTGTCTTATGACGTTGAGACTCTCCATCTTCAACGGTAAGAAGTCAACTACCATTGTGAGTGCGTACACACCCACTATGACCAATGCTGTCGAGGTTGATGACAGCTTTTATAAAGATCTGAATGACCGCATTGCACATGTTCCCAGCCTGAATAAACTCATCGATCTTAGTGACTTTGGCTCAAGAGTTAGTTGTGATAACGCCACTTGAGAGAGAATGATTGGGCAGAATGGGGTTGGAGGCTGCAGTAGGAATGGTTTTGTACTTTTTCAACTTACACTGAGCACGGATTCCTGATCATAAACACAGTAACCACCTTCCCCACTCGCAATAAAACAACTTTGATTTCCCCTCGTTCGAAGAATTGGCATCTGAACGATTATGTTATCACCAGAAAGAGGAATAGGCAGAAGGTACGGGTCAGACAGGCTGTGTCTGAGAGCTGGACAAACAACTGCCTTGTCGTCTAATAGTTGAACGTTTTCGTTCAGTTTGGGAAACGTTTACAGCGCATCAGAGCCCCTAAACGCCTGGACGTTAACAATTTTAGACTCAGCGGCATCAGATAATCCTGTGCAAACTCCCTGAAATTATGCACAAGCACTTCAAAAAAGACAATCCTGTGCAAACTTCCTGAAATTATGTATAAGCACAAGCACTTCAAAAAAGGGGTAAATCCGCATAGGCTTTGTTTGCAAAACAGTGTGTACCATAGCAATTGAGGCATTGAGACCAACTACCAGGAAACACGAGACTGGTTTGATGCAAACAGTATGGAGATAATACAGCTCTTAGAGGGCAAACGCCGTTCCTACAGAGCCTATCATGGATATCCAAATAGCTTGGCAAAACAGGATGTACAAAGGAACATTCAAAGTACCTTACAACTAAAGCTTCGTCAAATGCAAGACTCTTGTGCGAGCAAAAGGGCTGATGAGATATTGAGTTTTGTGAAGAGGATCGATTTTAAGTATTTCTACCACAGTCTACAAGAAGTATTTGACCTCACCACATCAGAAGAGTCGCCTTTTCTCGGTACGGATGGATCAACTCTGATTACTGAAGGGGACAAAATTTTGGTACGATAGGTGGAACACTTCGACAGTGTACCCACCCGTCCCTCCGCTATGAATGATGAAATCATTAACTAACTTTTACAGATTACCATCGATAAGTCGTGTCTCTGGACGCCATACCTACCCGTGAGAAGACACGGGGAACAATAATTACTCATTAGCTATGCCGAGGCCAGGTACTTGGTGCAGATTCCATTCCTGCTAAGGTTTGCAAAGAAAGGTGGTGCGTCGCTGAAAGAGAAACTTCACCATCTGTTCAAGCTCGTAAGGATACATGAAAAGTGCCCTAGGGTTTTAAAGATGCTTCTATCAATCACCTGAAAAAGCGCAAAGGTAATCACCAGTCGTGTGATCATTCAATTTTTCTGTTCTCCATTGCAGGTAAAGTTCTGGTAAAGAGTTTTGTTTAACCGCCTCATTGTACATCTTGATAGAGATCTATTGCTAGAGAGCCAATGTGATTTCCAGTGAAAGATGTAGTATTATTGACAAGGTGTTCTCTGCTAAACAGCTGGGGAGAAATGCTACGAGTAAGATGTTGATTTGTACTCTAACTACGTTGACTTGACTAATGTATTTGAAACAATCAGCAGAGAATAATGTCTTCAGAAGAATAATGTTCAAGTTGGGATGTCCGAAAAAATTCATCGCTGTTGTGCGGGAAGTCCATGGTGGCCTACACGATAGAATTCACGACTACGATGAAACTTCCCAGCTTTTTCCTGTTTAAAACGGGGGGAAAATGTTGTATCCTTTTCCTCTCTCCTTCTCAGTTTTCAGCATTGTGTTTTCTACAATGTTCACGAATACTGTTGGCGAGGCTACTGACGGTATTGGTATGGACTACCTCACCGATGGCTCATTCTCTGACCCTTGGTAGCTTCTGTTAAAAACAAAGATAAAACAAATCACTATAAACGAATCATTGTGAATTCAATACTGTCTCAGAGGCTGAAATACAGGTCAGTGTCAACAAGTTTGCTGAGACAAGCGACAACTTTGGCCTCATCTTGTGTACCAAAAATGCCGAGGTCCTCCACAAGCCAGCCAATCTTAGCGCCTACGCTAAACCAAGCATCACAACAATTGCTCAGTGAGAGGACGTTGAGGGTAAATTCAAATATATTGGCAACACATTATGAAGAAGTGCCACAACTGGTAATGAGGTAACGGTCAAACTTGCAAAGCTTACTCTGAAATTTGATCAACAACACAAGAACGTGTATAACAAAAGAAACATCAAGAACATCGACTCAGCTCAAAGTATGAATATCAAACAGCAATCCAAATCATCTTCTTCTACGGAGGTGAGACATAGACAGTGTATCAGAGATACGCAAAGGAGTTGAACCATTTCCATACAATTTGTCTCAGAGTGTTTTTTTTGTCTCAAATGGCGAATCAAGATTGCAGGAAAAGAGGTCCTTAA
The DNA here is from genome assembly GCA_006783055.1 of Trinorchestia longiramus. NCBI lineage: Eukaryota > Metazoa > Arthropoda > Malacostraca > Amphipoda > Talitridae > Trinorchestia > Trinorchestia longiramus. Next base: position 67,892 of record VCRD01002529.1, on the reverse strand, counting down.
ACTAGCTAACCTGGCAAGTATTTACATTCTCTTGATGCAATTACAGATATGTTAGGCAAGCATGTAGTTCACATACCAGACAATTGGCTACCAAAAGGCTTTTCTATGGTGAGCTGCAGCATGAGCAGCATTCTCAAAAAGGCCAGAAAAAACTTTGTGATTCATTGAAAGTCAAGTTGGGGCATTCGACATCAATAGCAGCAATCGGGAGCAAAATACCATGAGAGATCAACATGGCGATCAGTTGTTCGCAGGGGTGTCGAACCTTGTGAAAACGGTTATAAAGCAGCGACTGAGCAGCCCAGAAAGGCGAGAAAGGCTAGAGCGAACGGTTCCCCAATTGTAACCATCCTTTTCTGCCCACACTACTAGAGAACATTTTGAGCTCCAATAGGCTTGATTCACCACCTTCGTGCATACCATCTAGCCTAACCTAGGGGTGACTAGATGGTTTACACCATCTAGTGTAAAGGGTGAAAAAACTCCCGCAACAAGATTTGAACAATATTCCATATAAATCTCCAACAACCAAAGATACTGAGATTTTTTCTAAATAGTTAGTCGTTTTATTGTATTATATAAATCATTGTTAAAAGGGGAAGAACATAGGACCGTCAGTAGTCCAATACGGACGGAAATTCATAGAAAAAACTTTTGTTCAGTCTCTAATTTGAAAAGATTTTTTAAAATTTCCCAAAACATGTAGGAAAAACTTTTTGTAATCCATGTCATTGACCAAATACCATGTCATTTGGCAGACAGTCATTAATACAGTGGAAGGAGATAGACGCTAAAAGTACCGAGCGACGGATTTTCATCAACAATAGAATCACCTTGTAGCTAGCTGTCAGTTTTTTGTCAACAGGTTAAACAGAAAAAGCGATTCATTGATATTATCGGACGTAAAAGAGGTATTATGAGACAAGTTATGATAACCAGGTGCAAAACAACAACGTGGAACGATCCTAATTTAGTTGCAAGAAGAACACCCTAAAAACGACGAATCCTGATGGAAAAATTATTTGAGGCTACATTTTATTAGCCAGTGCAGAAAACCTCAGCGAAAGCAGATGATTTTAATTCAGATGATGAATTTAAAAACCGATCTGGTAACTTCACGAGAAGATACAAAATAGATAAGCATTGAGGCGTTCAAACAGGTACCAACCCAGAGCTACGTCAAGTGAGGTCGGGTGACAACAGTGACCGAATTAAGGTTCTCAAATTACCTAGCCAGATTCCAATGTTATGTCGATAGAAAATCTTTCAAAAGAGTCCAAAATTCAAGTTGAAGAACGACCGACTCTAAATCTGGAAGATTTTTGAAGTATATACTGAATGTATACAGAATGTTCACCGGTGATCGTTACCTGCGGGTATAAAATCCATTATATACACCAACTTTTAATTTTACTCATAATTTTTGTGTATTAAATAAATCATACGTTCCTAGGTACAATAATTTTTACAATAGCCTAAAATTTTGACAACGGAATAGCTATTATAAGGTCAAAAATCCCTGACAGATCTTACCAAAATGATATACGTTAAAGGAATGTTCGTCAAAAAACGTTGAAAGGGTTCAAAGATACTGGAAAAGTAAAAAAGACGGCTTGGACAAGATCGTCCTCGAAGTGCCAGAACCTTAAAACTGGTCAAATACACCAGAGAAAGGCTCAGAAGAAACCCACAGAGATCCTTTAGAAATTTTATAAAATTGGGAAATGCATCCATCAGAACCATGGTCACCATTATTCACAGACTTGAAGACTTCTTTTTGTAAACATAAAAAAAAGCTATTATCTCTAAAAACTAAACAAACGTTTAATACGACCGGAAAATTTTCTCTATCGCATTTGTAAATCCACTCTTCATTTACGAAATGAAATTTTACGTCCACCAAAAATTAATCTCTAAAAGGATCGGTTTTGGTGTTGGACTGGAAAAATTGACATTCGGCTAGTCATTTGAAAACGAGCAGCAGCGTTAGTTATGATTTGGAGGAAGCCCATTGGCTTTGGTGAAATAAGGAGCTAAAATTAACCAAGAAAATTACCGCAACGACATTCTTGCAAAGTCATTGCTACCTTAGGCTCATATATGTATATTTTAAGAAACGCCATTAGGCAGTTAAGAGAGACTCGACACCCTCACCTGGAGCTAAATAACTCCATGAGTGGTGAACATTCAATGTTCCCCACTCCATTCAAAAAGAGCAATAATTTCTTCATCGATAGACTTGAATCCTTTCGCTTACGGGATCTGGTTTATAATGGAGTGTATATTTTCAGTGACTCATCACCAATACTTGAAGACACTGAAGTTAAAACATGAAAGAGATCGGGTCAAACTCTCTCAAAAAGTCATCCATGATTTGTGTAGGTCATTCCAAGAGCGTCTAACTTGTTATCGACGCGGTCGGAGGGCATATTGAACAAATGCATTAATTTCTAATTATCATATACGAGTATACTACTGCTGTTTCATTTTGTTGCATTTGTACACATTTATGTCTTTACTAAACATGGGCTCTAAAACTTATGGCGTTAATTATTGAACTGTATAAGAGTGATCTTAAAAAATCCTAAGTGCTTCGCTCAAAAACCTTATTTGATCCCGCAAGACATGCTTTGAATCTATTCTGGCCAACAAAGTGTATGCTCTTATACGTGTGATAAGCATAATAATTACCTTGTGTAATGATTACAGGTTCACAATAGTATAGTAATGTAACGTTCCCTCTATGAATCCTTAACGGTCTATCCTCAGGTTTGTGCTTGATTTCGTTGAAAATAACGTGAATACACTTTACGCAAAGTTCATGGTATTCTAATCCCCTTATATATAATAAATTATGTGATAAAATAGCTGATTTATTAGGTATCATATATGGATGCTTATTAAATACACAGTAGATTTCTGCGATCAGTGGGAATGCTAATTTGCTATCGAGACTACCGAAATGCAAGGTGAAGGGCTTCTTCGGTAATGAAATAAGAAATACTTTTGAAACATTAATATGTCATATTCAATTATTGACGTGTATTGTTTACTATATTCTCATACTTTCCAACATCATGTTTCGAACAAAATCTCCCAGTAGAACATGCTAATTTGTATAATATCATGTTTCTCATTGTAATATACAAATTTCTGTGTGTAGGATTATTTTTCGTTTTCCGAATTTACATCATTCTCAATTCGTGAATAGAGTCTAAAAATATCAAACTAATGTTTCAAAGTCTCTCTCGGGTCACTCGGACGGATCCCATAATACTCACATGCCGTTAATTTTTTCAGCTTCTGCATTCCTGTGATTTATCAATCCTACCCAGGCTTCTAAACCCTTCACGCTAGTGAACTACAGCTCCTCTTTCTTTAAACAACTTAGAAGGTAGTTTGCACCCTTCTGTCAGCGCAGAACAGAAACATTTTTATTTTAAATTTGCCATGTATGAATAATCGTACTTATGAGCTATGTCATGCATTTTATTACAGTATTTAGCCTGTGCATCAGAATTAAAATAGAACTGTAATTTTGTTTGTATATATGAAATTTATCACATTCGACAGGAAGATGACATCGGGTTATTTGGATTCATCTTGGCAACAACCTGTAAATGAGGATCACTGAATGTTCATACAGTCACTGAATAATGTTAATAGAAGATTTGATCTACCGCACATTCAGTGACCATGTTCATATTTAAATTTGGAACATTAATTAAATGCCAACGATATGTGAACAACGTAGTACTTTCGTGCCAAGTTATTTTCCTATATTATATCACTGAACATGTGCAATATAGTTGCATTACTTAGCATCTTCCCGTTCTATGTAGGAAAATTTTGCCTCGTCGTTTTTTAAAATATTTCGTAGCGCTCAATAGAGCATGGTCAGGTTAAGTGTTTTGCCGTATGTTAGCCTTTATTACACTGTTGCTTACACATGTAGTTCACAAATTGTGAGAGCCTTCGTACATCTATACATAATAGCCTTGAAAAACATAATGTACGGGAATCTTAGCACATACAGCCTAACACATTCTTCAGATGGAATGAGGTGCTTTAAGAGAATATTTATTTTATAGTTGTTGCGTATCCACTTTCAGCTAATCTTATATCGGAATTTAAATTTCAGCTATTCTTATATCGGGATTGGATTCCTAGTCTGACACTTGCAGTTTATTTATGGAATTCTTATTTTTTAATTATCACTGGGTTTCTCGTGTTTAGTTTTCTCTCTGTAATAAATCTATTCCCAGCAATAAGTTGTTTAATGCATTTTTTATTTTAGTTGGATCGTGCTAGTTGTAGCAGTGCTTTGCAGAGCCATTGTTCAGGAAGCTTGCGTCATAAATTTTTTGGTACGATGTGCAGTACTAATAACAAATTGTTAAAAATGTTTCATGTATATCATTTTCACTCTCTAGAAAATACCTTTTTAAATTCATATAAAACATAGAAACTCACACTAAAATGGAATTATCATATATAGCACAGACAACCAACAAAAAATCTAAACCTTTTCAAATTCTCTCCTTTTACTGTGTACTCCCATAGTCATAACAAATAAACTAATTCACAGAGGATGCTTCTGCAAAGCTATTTTATTGGCACCCTTAGTTTGAGAAGATTGTGCATAGTTCAAATTATTATGGATCTTTCAATCTCGTACAACTCATCGAGATTGAAATATTTGGTGAAATGAACATTACTGATTCCATTTATGTGCAATCATATGAGAAGAATGTATTTGATTTGAATTACTTTTTCAATAAATTAGCCTCTCTACTAGTGATCACTGACTCACACAGTGAAAGCCAAATGAAAGTAATCCACTTGGAACTACTAAAATTACTGTAATGGTAAAATATCACATATATAACAATATTGCACAAAAATACTACAGAGATGTATTTATCAGTAGCAAGACTGATGTCCGTCATCGTATGTACGCAGATCGTATGTACTGTAGTATGCAGTTAACAGGAAAGTTCACTCATAAAATTGTTGATGATGAACAAAGTTAGCGTCGAGTATCTTTGAGACTCGAAGACAGAGACGAAATTAAGTAAAGATGCTCATCATTACAATAAAAAATATTGGGTCTGAGTGCAAAAATGAGTTACCTCCCTCAATTACTAATGTGACACAACGCCGAGGCTTTATGAGGAAAGTGTTGAACCGACACATACAACTTCAAACTTCTTTAAGAGAATGAATCCAAGAATCAGATTATTTTATAGTGGGTGTTTGTCAACAGTTCAAAATAAAACATGTCTTAGTATGACACTCTATGCATCTTTGAATTTTCATTATCAAAAGACAACTGACGTTAGTATTTCCCCAGCAATCTAAATAATCATACAACATTCAACGTAGAATGAATATTAAATATTTATTATAACAGCAATAATAATTAATTTCGTATCCTAATTTCAAAATAGAATGGCGAATCTGAATTTTCAGCTTGCTTGCCTACACAATTATCGTACGAACGGGATGAAGCCAACTGCAAAATCCCCAATAGCGAAGGTCATTAGTGCTGAATATATTTAATTGTGTATCTAACTTACCTTTAAATGAAAGAAAATTCAACGTTTTTCTAAAACATTTGATCAAGAAATACTATACATTATTCATAGCGGAAAGCTTAGGCTAACAAAACTTAATGTAACTCTCTATTCTGTTACACATTAGTTTGAGCTAGTAGCTCTGAGAATCTATCACACTCATCCAATACTCACGTTAACCACCTTATTACTGCAGTTAATAAACTCTTACTAGAGGGATATATTAATTACACTAAAGAAGTAAAAACGTGTCAGAAGAAACATTAGTCAGGCGGCAAGGAACTCTCGAGCTTGTAGCGCTGTCTGATGAGAGGTCGCACGTCTTCCGAGCCAACAAGAGATTCAAGAAAGGGTAGTAATTTCAAAAGTTCCCGGTCATCCTTGTCGATAAACCAACTTTCAATGGGAATACCGTTGTTCAACTGCAAGTAAAAAAAACAGTGGATAAAATTCATGATAATTGTAGCCAAATATCTCTCAACATGGTACAAGAAAAACAAAGTTACCAATGTATTTTATGGATAATAATCGAAACTTTTTTAATAGGTACTGTTCTAATACAAAAAGTAGCCTAATTTTTCTCTTTACCTTTATCTTTACATGCTAGCCTGGATCTTAATCTACTTCACAACATAATTTCCACTGTAAAACACTAATCGTTTCATACCAGCGTCTAAATTATAACCTAATGCATAGAAATTTACTGGCATCCATTCTGGCAAAAGGAGATTTTATGTTTGACATCATGCATTTTTCATCCAATAAAAATGAAAAATTTTTACATCTTGAATCGATAGCACGTCGTGAGACTTGTGCATCCTAAACATGCTATTGTTCGCAGAGTCAGCAATTATTTTACCTTTGGAGATTAAGAGAAACTAGTAGTTCAAATGCTTGATTGGCAAACATTAAAAATGTTCAAATTGTTTTACACCATTTCTACGCTCCTAGCTCAGATATTGGATGAATTAACAGAATAGCCTGTAAGTGTTATAGTTATAAATTTTTCAAATAATCGTATATATGGATATGACAATTTATAGTTCGTACTTTTTCATTTATGTACTTTAAAGTTTCACTGATGATCTAGTTACGATCCTCTAAAGCGGAACACAAATTTATTTGTCTTTAATTTTAAGAATTTTTTACTGCTGTATACGTGGAACCAACAAAGAAGCTTGAACACTCCATCCCTAGACTTGAGTAACCAAGAAGAGAGTCCATTCTCTTTCAGATAGCAAAGAGGTCAGATCTATTCAAAACAAAATAATAAGAACTTGGAACTAGGACAACCGAGATAACCAAAGCATAACGAATACTCAAAGATAAAACATTAAACGTGACAACAGTTTAATCTTTAATCGAAAAACAGCTTTATGGTACCTACATGGTGGGAACTTCAAATTGTGTCCTCTCATATTCATGAGATATTCGATTTTACTTTTCAGATTATCTAATTGTAATACATCAATCGAAAGTTACAGAAATCAGCTAATTGCTAGAGTTGAATTTAAAACGATGGAGCAAGCATACGCAGAGTAATCTGAAACTTCGTTCACTGTGGCAGAAGTGAGATGCGCCGTGATCATGGCCCTGGTTCACAACAATGGGGAAGTGGACAACAGAATTATCGCCAACATCATCGGGGTCGACATGAGGACCATCCAACGTACTCGTAAGAAATTGAAGGAGAGTAAGGATCCCCATGGAGTTATCACAAAGGCTCAAAAGTCTCTGGACGACCCCTGGAAGTCGAGAGATGCGGATATTGTCCAGAGGGTTGAGACCATGATCGACAACGACCCCTCCAAGTCCATGAAATCCATTGCTACTGAACTGGGGGTTGATAAACGAACAATTCAACTCTGTGTGGACGAGGATTTGCGCTTCAAAATGTACAGAATGCAAACTGGCCAGCTTTTGACCCAGGCGGCCAAGGACAGAAGGCTGCTCAAGTCCACCAAGCTCCTCAAGAAGCTGAAGCACCCAAACGAGTTCAACATACTGTGGTTCTTCTCTGATGAGAAGAATTTCTGCAAGGACCAGGTCCACAACAGGCAGAACCATCGATGGATTGTTATATGCCCCAAGGACATGCCCAGAGTGATGAAGACCAAGTTCCCCGCCACAGTCATGGTCTTTGGCGTGATCAGCTCCGACGGGGATGTGATGCCGCCCCACATCTTTGAGAAGGGTCTCAGGCTCAATACTGAGATCTACCTGCAGGTCATGGAGACTGCGGTGTTGCCCTGGATAAAGCAGGTGGGTTGGGACAGGCCCTGGGTGTGGCAGCAGGACAGTGCTCTCTGCCATGTCTCCAACCGCTCCCTCGTCTGGCTTGAGTAGCACTGCTACGACCTCATAACCAAGCCCCAATGGCCTACTAGCAGCCTGGATTTGAACCCAATGGATTATTTCTTTTAGGTCATTTTGGAGAATAGAACTAATGGACGCCTTCAAACCACCAAGGTATATCTCATCGCCTCCATCAAGGAGCACTGCACTTCCATGGACAGGGAGATTGTGAAGAAGGCCTGCAGGAACTTCAAGACCAAGATCGAGCGTGTCATAGAGGCTGAGGGCAGCTATGTCGAGTAGAATGTGTTCCTGGCATCAAATCCTTCATTCTGTTTGTTATTTGAAATTAATATCTTAAAAATTTACCTTTTATGTTCTTTTCATTGAAAAGCGAGCTACGGCGACAATTTGAAGTCCCCAACCTGTACTTTACGAACAATACTATGTAGATGAATTGCCAGGAATCCGTTAAAGAAACAGGGCCTTTAATGTTTTATGACTTTCTATTAGTGACATTAATTTGGCTAATTCAGCAGGAATTAGTCTGGCTCGAAGATTTACTCTGCGTATGACTAAACTAATACAACACCACTACTAAAATTTAATGAACAAAAGAAAACACCTTGGTATTACTTTTTCATTTATATGTTCCTGGAAGCATCACATTTTACATATTTGTTACAATAAAAAAAACAACTGGCAATTTCCTCGAAAAGCTTTGTACCACATGTATCTGAAAGTCAGCATATTCAGCTTCAAGTTCATTCTTACAAATACCTGTCAAGTCCATGCAACAGGCGAAGAAATTGCAGTACTCTAACGCAATTACACCAGTTATAATTTTCATGTAGGTTCTAGTCAAACTATCATATTACAGTTGACGAAATTATTCGTACGCCCACAAATGTTCAATCCTTCTCGTAACTTAATAAAATTTAATTCGTGTATGATTTCAAACTCCAGTTATAATTACACCAGTCATAATTTTCATATATGACTAGTCGAACTATCATATTACAGTTAACGACGAAATTATTCGTACGCCCACAAATGCTCAATCATTCTCGTAATTTATTAGAATTTAATACGTGGATAATTTCAAACTCTTTACATGTTGTTACGTACATAAAAAAGAATCTAAAACTCTGTTTCTAGAACGAAAGGTTTAATTTGCCCAGTTTAACAAGCACATCATGTAAAAAATGAATTGACACGTATATCAATACGTGAGAACAAGAAACATAATAAAAATATCAGTAGTTAGTATGATGGCCTGCCATCTTGACAAGATCCACCAAACAGCTTTTATAGTTTTTAATCAAATTTGAACTTGTTTGTGATGGAATATTGTTCCATTTTTGAAAAGTTACATGTTCTTATTCTAGACAATTTTTCGTAGCCCATAATGTATTCGAACCTGAAATTCTGGCAATAGATTTTGAAATGTATTCAAGTCAAGGCTCATGGAAAGCCATGGCAAAACTACAGGGTGTCCATAAAGTTTCTTATAAAAGTCTCTGATAAAGTCTCAACAGCACCTCTTTCATAAACCTGATCCCTGAAGCACACAAATGCAAAATTTGATTAAAAACTTTAATACAAACTGAATACAATAGAACAAATTTGAATAAAATATCTTATCAATGGCATTTTTCACTATTTTTTAAAATGGTAAAAACCTTTTTAGACACCCGTATAATTATAATATATTAAACCATGCAGTGATGGATTTAATCGTACGGTTGGAGTCATTATCGTGGCGTAGAGCCTAAGATTTCACATCGATAACATGGGCTTTTCATTCAGTATGAAATGGTTGGCATTCAAGATGTAGTCATCAGATTTCATTTCCTTTAATTACAATCAAATAAATTACCCGTTCTACTTAAGGTGAAACAACCCCAAAACATCATGCAACCAACTCCAAGTTTAACTGTTGGTAATGTGTTCTTATGGAGTAATGCCTTTCCTTTTTGACATCATCATTCTAAGATCTTGTTTACATCAATATTTGCAAAAAACTCAAGTTTTGTTTCAACACTTCATAATACTCATTCCAAAAGCAATTTCCTATGTACAAGACAGTTTTAACAAAATTTTAGCTTGCCGAAAAATGATGTAGCTTGTAAGGAAGCATCCTTCGTAGTAAGCAAATATTGAACATTGAGCACCTATAATGGCGTCAAAAAGAAAGTCCGCACCGCCAATATTTTTTAAAACTTGTAAATTAGGCTAAATTTAAGGTAACTGATTAAAACAACCAATAAACTATTCGAATAGGCGTTGATTCCTCTTTAGTATTGTGTGCTTATATTCGATTTTGAATTGGACTATGCAAGTGTTCACGACAATTCATATAGAAAACACAAAATCAAGAAGGCAAAAAGAAACTCTGGGGTTCATAATTTGAAAATAAACCAGCTAATATGTCCAGCTTTTAGACAATAGAGTATCTGTAATCGTGCCAACTGATGCTCTACGTTATTTCGAAGTTATATTTAGTCCGAATGCCTAGACTTTCTCTTAATGACCGTAAGGAGCTTATTAAACCCCACAATGCATGAATATTCAACCGAGAAATTGGCAGAAGATTGGAATGTGATGAGAAAACTGTACGAATGACTGTTCAAAAGCACCAGAAAAATGTCAGTGTTCAAGATGCCCCTAAATCCGGCCGTCCTACGATAACTTCTTACATAGACGACCGCGCCATTAAGAACCAAAGCATCAGAAACAGATTTGAAACTTTTCCCTAAATCCAAAAATATTGTAACCTTGCTGAAAAGTGTTCTCTTTTAACAACTAAGAAGAGGTTGAAGAAATTTAAGTTGCGAGGTTGTATCACAAGACGCAAATCAATGATATCTGTGAAGAACAGAAAGGGCCGAATAGACTTCGTCAGATGTCATGAGGACAAGGACTACTATAAACAGGACGTGCGCAGTCATATAGCTGACTACGCAAGCGGAGGCCAGTTCACTGAGCTGAGTGAGCTCAGTTAGCCACCATCTGTCATAGTGCGAACATTGTTGAAGTCTGTCGCTTGGTTTGAATCGGATATTGTTCTTTGTTTCGAGGCACATTGTTGCATTTCCAAGTGAATACTGATTGTTTACAAAGTTTATTGCTAATTATATGTATTAAAAATGCCGAACAGGTGTGCGGTTGTGAACTGTCGGGGTAATTACAATAAGGAGAACAGGCACCGGGTCTTTCACCTTCCGAAAGAGCAGTCTGAGAGACAGAAGTGACTTGATGTTATTCCACCTCGAGAAAATTTTGTTGTTAATCCAGACAAATTTTTCATTTGAGAGATACACTGGGGTGCTGACCCACCTTTGATCAAATTGCGTGGTGGTTCTATGCGACCTGGAATCCCTCCCAGTATCTTCAATGTGCCTGCTTCATGTCTGCCCTCTGCAAAACTTACACCTCGCCGGGCGAAAGAAAAAGACCATCAACTGAGGTATTTTCTTCAGAAGGATAAGATTACTTCATTTGATGCTTTCAAACCTGAACGTAAACTGCAGAAGCAGTACAAGAACTTGATTATTTCAAGATCGAAAGGAAGGCTTGTGTGTTTGTTCATGACCGACAATTTCAGTGAATTCAACCTGTCTTTGATTGTCGAAAACAAGCCCACTTTGTGTTCCCAACTAACGCGCAGTGCGTTCAAAAACGGCATTAGTGTACCACTGTTTAAGATACTTCATCCCAACAATGGTTTGAGATCGTATACTCAGTTCAACAAAACTGTGTGCTTGGCAATGCACTATGACATCCCGTTTGACAAAACGATTCAAAATGTTGTCATCCTTCTTCAAGCTCACACATCAGCCTGTGTCGACACCGAGAAGGAGAAAAAGTTGTTTTTTTTGACACGTCAGTTGGAACTTTTATTACAGAAGCAGTTTTCCATGAATGATTATTGTTTTGCTTTTCAATCATGCCCAAAGAGTAATTATGAACAGCTCAGAGACTTTTTGGTGCTGTCATGCAAACGCAAGCTGCAGTACATCACTTCATCTATTGACAAGGACCAGGTGTGGAGGGAAACATTTGACAAAGTTCAGACATTGCAACAGAAAAATGTGTTTCTCCTGGTAGATGAAGTACAGATTCGCCCAACTGTTTCATTTTCTGATGGGATGCTGAGTGCCATAGCCGAGAACAACCGAGACTACAAGGCCACTTCTATGCTGTGTGTCATGATGAAGTCGCTGCACAAAGGACCTAGTCTGATGATTTCTATGACACCCGTCTACAAGCTGACGGCAGCATACCAGCTTAACACGTTGACTCCGAAGTGGTACGTATGTGGACCACTTACGTTAGGTTCTATCATTTTTTCAGATCCTTCTAGTGACTATGCGTACAAAGTGAAGATTTACACCAGTAAGGCAATCGGAGGCAACGTGTTAAGCGTGTGAAGGAGGCTGCAGCTGCTGTTGAGAGGGCAGGTGGACGTGTCATTGGGTCTATCACAGACAACCACAAGGTGAACCAGCACTATTGTAAGCTGTTTGATCGGCTGGGTGATTGCAGTGCCACAGCCAAGCATCCTCTTAACAACGAGCGTGTCTGGTTTCTCCTTTTTGACACAGTACATCTGCTAAAGTTTATCCGCAACAACTGGATCAGTTAGAAGGGCCAGAAGATCAGTCTTGACAATGAAACAATGCCATCATTTGCAGACGTCAAGGAAGTATACGAGTCACAGAAAGGCAGTATTCTGACAACTACTACGCTCACTCAATTTGCTGTCAACCTCTCACGACTTCAACAACAAAATGTGCAGTATGTCTTGAAGGTTTCCAATGACAAGGTTGTGGCTTCATTAAAACTCAGAGGATGCCGTGACACTGCAAAGTTCATCCAAATCATCCTCAACTGGTGGAACGTAATGAATGTGTCTGCAAAGGGGCAAGACCAGCTCATGAACGATCCATATCGAGCTGTTCAGGATCCCTAGTCAACCAACCTGCAAAATTTCATGACAATTTTCCTGGAGGCTGCTTCAGGACATGGAGCAAGTCGAATACAGTGCCTTTCCCATGAGACAAAGGCTCTGGTGCAGACTACACAGGGACTGCTTGCCGTTTGCCGCTACTTGTTCAGAAACGCAGACTTCCAGTATGTTCTGCTGCGTGAGATCCAGAGTGACCAGCTTGAGGGGTAGTTCTCAGTCTACCGTCAATCAACTGATGCAAATTCTTTCATGACCACTGGGGATGTGTTCTCCGCATGCAAACATCGCCTCACAAGATATGCTGCCACAAACCTCCAGTCTATTGATGTCCTGCATGAGTCAAAGGAACATATCTGTTTGAGGACTGCCATTGACCTAGAGGATGCAGCCTATATTGAGAGGTGCACCTCAGATGTGACACTGACTGAAGAGAAGAGTGTAGTGCGGCCTATGTAGCGAGGTTGGCTTGAGATGAAGTATGTAGACGATGAGTCCTTCAGCGCCGAAGAACCTCTTGTGACCAGTGACGTAAAGGACTTTATCGAGACAGTGTCTAGAGGTTCTTTGACGACTCCACATGTGTGCACTTTTGATCTTGTCAGATGTGGACTGTGTTTCATCAACGAAGCCCGTCACCGTGCTTGCTGCCAGAAAAGACTATTGCAGATCTTGTCGACACTGGCCAGCTTCAATGGAATTGACTTGACTGTCCCAAGATGTTCCGTCGTCTGGCAAATGTTCTATTGAATGGACTCCACAACCTAGAAGCAGAAGAATGCAGTCCTTCTTCAGACCTCTGTAAAGAAGGCCCGGTTGGCTGACTAATCGCTGCAGTTTGGTAGGTTTTTGCTTCTATGTCTGTTTGTTTATATGCGTGAATTTTTGTATCTTTTGTTGTTTGCATTGGAAAAGGTTTAACTATAATCAATTTTGTAAAGTCTAAAACTGCAGCAACTCGGCTTTCGATAGAGTGGCCACTAAGCTCATACAATAATACGTGTTAAGTCCGGCTAAAATTGGTATTTCAAAGCATTACAGTGTTTTAAACCAATTAAAATTCACTGTAAAACCTTATTATCCCTTCTATTGCTTGAAAGAAGTAATTTTTGATCAATTTGACCGATAGAAAATGTTATGGTACTAAGAATGCAATGGCCTCCGCTAGCGTAGTCAGCTATATGACCGTGCACGTCCTGTTTATAGTAGTCCTTGCATGAGGATTATCACGCCTCATATTGGCGGATGGTGCCTCTTAGCGATGAGGCTAGGCCAGAGGTGGGGAACCTGCGGCCTTAAAGCCACATGCAGCCGTCTTAGTCATGAAGTGCGGCCTTCCGATTCTTGTTGAGAATTTTTCATGTTGTAAGGCAGTTTTATTTGCAACTCTGCATTATACATCTGACACCTAAGAGCTGCACTTACGATTACAATGCAGTTCTGAAAACGTTAGTCTTTTCTCTTCAGTCAGTTATGTCCAGTTTGACCATTTTTGTTAGCTATTATCACTTGAAACTTGGTGTTCATGCAATTTACGTTACTAACCTATAGTAAATGTAATATTTATAGCATTTCTTACATGTATAACTTGTTTACTCACTTCGTACACAATGTTTCATTCACGTTACATTCTCGTTTGGGTGCCGTTAAAGTCCACTGTTCCGCGTCCCCGTCTGTCACACAGTATAGTTTTGTATCGCAGTGTTGCCAGTATTAAGATGTTGTGAAGTCTATATGTAGTGCATTGATACCAAATGTAGTGTTATTGAACAGTTATTGATATTGAGCATATCGCTCTAACTCAGAAAATATTTGTCATCAACTAATTTATTAGTGCATTTTCAATTGAATTATAAGTTTCATTCTACCTCCTGTCATATCTAAAAAATTGAAAAAACATTGACAGAAGAAAATAGAGTCTTTAATGATGAATGGGAGTAACAATATTTTGTTGTGTCGGATAATGGTAAAATGCAATACTTGCTCTGTGAAATGTTAATATCAACAATAAAGAAATACAATGCGCATCAGCATTATAGTACTCATAAGGACAATAAGTATGCACAATTAGAAAGTGAGTTTTAAAGTATTGCATTAAAACAGGTAAAAGAGGGAAGGGAAAAGCAAAAAGTATTTTTTCATGTAGCAATACATCAAGATAAAGCTACAACTGACGCCAGTTACAAAGTTGCATATTTACTTGGAAAACAAGGTAAGCCTTTTAGTGATGCAGAACTAATAAAGGACTGTATGATTGAAGTTGTACGATGCTTAGATCCAGATAAGATTAACTAATAGAAAAATATACCTTTGTCAAGAAGAACCAATACAGATCGCCAGCATGAATTTGCCCAAAGCATAACAGATCAGTTAAAAGACGTAATAAAAAAACACTACCTATTGTTCAGTAGCACTGGATGAATCAACAGATGCAACAGATTCTGCACAAGTTTTGTATTTTATTCGTGCAGTAACTAAAAAATTTGATGTCTATTAAGAATTGTTTCCTTTAGGCACCCTTAAAGGGAGGACATGAGAAATTGATGTTTTCAACGATTTAAAAGAAAAATTTCGTGAAGAAAGTTTAAATTTTATAAATATAGTGAGCGTGGCACAGATGGTACGCCATCTATGACTGGTAAAAATGAAGAATTCGTTGCACATCTCAAAAAAGAACATGTAAATCCTAATGTTTTTTTCTTTCATTGTATTTCACATCAGCAAGATCTCTGTGCTAAATCTTTAATTCTCGATGACACTTTGAAGAAAAGTGTGGGTATAGTTAATTATATCCGCATAAATTCTATGAGACATCACCAGTTTCGAAATATGCTCATGTTAGATGATGAGATCATTAGTGCAGATCTGCCCTATCATTCAAAAGTGCGCTGGTTATCACGAGGTCAAGTTTTAGTAAAAATTTTGCCTACGCGTGAGAAAATATCATAATTGCATAGCTGTGAATTATCAGATGTTAATTTCCTTCAAGATGTTGCCTTTCTGTGTAATATCATGCAGGATAATACCTTTTGACATTCACACTGCTGTCAATGTCAAAAGGTTCCTCCAGGGGCATAACATTCCATCTTTGGACTGGCTTGCCCAATCACCAGACTTCAGTCGAATTGGGAACGTATGGCACTACATCAAACATCTACGTAACGATAATATTCGTAATCTTGATGAACTGTGGATGAAAATTAAAAAAAAGTAAGACGCCGTTTCACTGGAGTTCTGTCGCAAACCAATTGAGGTAATGCCGAACAGATTGCGGCTATAAAAATACAGAAAGGTTATGCTTCAAAATATTGATTAGTTTACTCTGTTTCGGATGTAATTTTGTCCTAATGTTTCATTAAAATAGCATTTTGACATTATGCGGAGTTCCTTTTTGCCTTCGTAATTTTGTGTTTTCTATATAAATTGACCTACCTAAACACTGGCATAGTCCAATTGAAAATCGAATACAAACATACAATATTCAAGACGATTCAACGCTGAATCGAATAGTTGAAATGTTGTTTTGATCAGTCATATTAAATTTAGTGTAATTTACAAGTTTTTGAAAATATTGGCGGAGCGGGCTTTCTTTTTGGCACCACTGTATAGTCATAGCCAATTTCTGTTGTAATCTTAGATCCAAATTTTTAAATGTTATTGGATTTCTCACCGTAACATTTTTTATAGATTTTAATAAGTTTTCTGTGGGATTCATGTTGGGACTCAAGAGGTCAGTCCATTACCTCTACTTCTTGATCCTTATAATAGCCAAAAACGAGCATTGCCTTGTGGTCGGAGCACTATTCAGCATAAAAACAGAAGTATCATTTCTATAATTCTGCAAAACTGGCAAATCATGTTAATCTTACGCATTCTCGTAAACAGCGGTATGAACTCTAGTGTTGAAACGCACACAACGTAATGTATCATACCCTCGCCTGATATACCGGAAACCGACACGCTTCCCTGACCAAACTTTGCAGTTTCCTTTATAAAGTTTGATTTAAAAATTCATCAAATCTTTTTTACCAAATACCAAACAAAATTTTACTGTTTACTATCGCTGCCAAGTACATTAACTTTAGATTCATCACTGAAAAATACTTTGTTCCTATCGTCTTCTGACCAACTGACACGTTTCTTTGAAAATATCAAAAGTCCTGCCTGTTACTTTTACTCATCAGCGGGTTTTCCGAAAAAGTCTCCCATAAAGGCCTATTTCACGCAATCGCCTGGACACAGTTTGTCGGAAAACTTTTGTACTGCCTTTAATTTGATTAGAAAATTTCACCCATAGTCGGAAAACAGCTTTTTATTGCTAGGCGTTGCATTACCCTTTTCTCTCTCACTGTAGTTTTACTCGGTCCACCCGGCGTCTTTGTATTAGTTAGCCTAGCAGTTTCATTTTAAAGTTTCAGAGTCTGGCTTACAACACTTTTAGCACGATTTGTTTGTTGAGCAATTTGCTTAATTGTATAATTTTCTCATAGTAGCTTCATAATTTCTACATCAGCAGCTGCATGGGTACAAATGATGCAGTGATAATAAGCAGCCTACTCGTATATCTTCTTTATCGTTATCTACTATTAAGAAAAAACTTGTTACTAAAAATTTTCATAGATTTTTACAATTTTATTCCTTAATTTTTGACTCAGAAGTAATGAAAGTTAAGACTACGGCAGTATTATTTAGGCAACATGAAAATTTGAGAAATAGTTCAAGTACTATATGTCTACATTCAATAAAAATTTCATAAATATTGTTTGACATTTTTAACGGTTTGTAAGTTTTAAATTTGATCCTCAATCTTGAACGGTACTGTGTGTTCACGTATGTCATTTGTACTTCAATAACGTTGAATTGTGTAAGTACTTACGCTGAGACCTTGCATATCCAAGTCTCCGACGATGTCTTTCAACAAAACTCTTGGATTCTATTTAACTACATAGCATGTACAAAGCTATTGAGGACAATTCCGACAGTCTGCCACATCCAGTGAAAGTCACTGTCGTATCAATATCTTTAAACATTTTGTGTCATCTTGTACGGTAGATCATGGGATAGCTAAGTAATTTGAAATTGTTTCATAACTATTAGCTGTCTCGTGAGGGTCAATTACCTTTTTCTCAACTGAATGCTAAACTTTTTTGCCTTAGCATTCCTACCTTACCCGCCAAAGTAAGGAAGGAAATGTTGATGCTTATTACACAACGCTATTTTCGTTGCTGAAATGTCCAAAATATTTCCTATACGTAAAGAATTGTTCAAAATATTAACGTATTTGACAGGTGTGATCATGTTAATGAACTTCAACACATTTTTTTAATGCACATTAATCACTCAGGATATTAATCCTTCCCAAGTTCTTATAGGCATATGAAGTATTCTGAGTACAGAAAAATATTTTTATAGACCTAAATATCCACTTTTATAAAACTAGGATTGTGTTCGAAGTCTTGGATTACAGTGAAGTCTCTCTCCCATTTTAATTCGAAAGCTACATTACTGGCCTTCATTCACATCACTATGTTTCACCTACGGATTTCTCCATTATATTTGTATACAGAACGTTACAGTACACACAAGTCATCGTGTTCAGATCTGGTCATTCTCTCGTACTAATTTACTGCCTCAATTACAGAAGTTCCTCATCTATCAGCAATAGCCTTCACAGTCCGGAGATGCCTTTCTGCTAGTTCATGTCCTTCGGGTCGGTGTACAACCATAAATATTCTCTCAATATCCTACCCATAAAATATTAGACTCAGCCAAAATTTGCGACCGAACCGTTGTACCTTTATCCAATCACAAGTTATTGATGGGTACCCTTTCCACAAAGATATTATCAAATCTGTTGTGACGCATTGAGTATCTTCTCTTTTCAGTTCTCGTTACATCACAAAACGACACAGCCATCAACCAACTGATAGTAAGGAAGCCCACAATAAAAATTAAACATCAAGCCAACTCTATTCCAATATATCACAGAGCACAGAATCACATGGGGAAAATATAAATCCACAGTACGTTTCATCGGGATCAAGAGCAGTGATGATGCTCTCAATAACTTGTCCTGTCCTTTGTGGTGCTACTTAAAATAGACTCTTAGGGCGCTTGATGGGTTTGATGAAGGGCGTAACTACGGATGTCCTACGTCACAAACAGGATGTATATCTGATCAACCGATAAAACCAACAACGGCAACGTCAGGTTTTGAACTTAGGTCTTCTGCATAGCAAATGAGGATGTTAGCCACTTGATCACTGTGTCGTATCATCGACGGCTAGGGGTCGTCAGTTATGTTGCATGCCAACTTCATCCCTGTTGTACACCATAGGGTAAGATCGATTTACTAACATTGGTTGCAAGATTTTACTACTATTTTCATATCTTCTCGAAAGTCGTTTAGGTCCACCTTCGTAGCTAAAGAGATGGGCCTAATAATCCGCTTATGATGTTTATTATTCAACTGCGATACATTTCCATTAGCACTATTACACAATTATGCCTGCGTATCACCACCAACCTCAACTCCCTCTAACTAACCTTTTTATGCCCTAGTTTATACGTCAGTTTAATGGTTTTCGATTGGTACCAACGACCACTTCATGCTCACCTCAAACATTAGCATTATTTACAAATATCGGTTAATAATAAACCTTTCAGCAGCTCTTTTCGTATGTACCATGACAGTTTTCAACCACTCCCAGCAGTTACAGAATCGAGCGTCAACTATACCGAGGTAGCGGCCCGTTTCAGAATCAGTTTCCCTCTTTTCAGCTCAGCATCCATTGTCATAACATTGATATGATTGAAATCTACTTTCTTCCTAAGCTAAGCAGCATCTGTGACAGTCTTACCGTTTTTTCTAAAGCTACTCCGACATCAATTTTGCTTGCGTTCGTTCATATGTAGCGTGCTATGCTTTACATAGAGCACGAACTAAATCCCTCGCCCAGAATCTTCTGTTCTTACTTTATTGACTGTTTCCCTGATTCATAAACTGGCTCACTCACGAAATCTTCACAACGTGGTCTCTACCTTGTTCTGATGTAACTGCAGGTGACGTGTTACCCTTCCGCTATGAAGTAATTCTTCACCAACTTAACAAAGATCAGCTTCCTTCGTGAAGCCTATCGGCACTGCTAGTATTTTACCTATATTACTTTCATACAACCAACTGTTTATCAACTCTGAACGATCGTAAACTCAAAGACGACTACTTTATTAGGTCATCCTGAAGGTTTCGTTAATTGTTTGTAGGCTTCTTCTTATTGGTTGTTCCATAGCCTAATCATAAGCTGAAGCATGCCTGTTTCAACAATTTCCTTCCACGATATTTAAATCTTTTCCACAATCCACCAGTAACTTCTATCTCAATTTTTTCTTTCTTCGTATCCACAAGATTATTTTACATGGTGGAGCATAAAAAGTGTTAGAAAACGAAATCCATTACGACCGTTAAAAAACATTCATTTCAAGTTCTGACTTTAGCAAATAGTAAGTAATTTACTAATCTACGATTACAAAAAAAAATTATTGAAAAAATTTCCCTTTTGCGCAGACTTTTATGAAATTCTTTAATGGTTGTGCAAACTACTTTTAAGGATATTTTCTCCCAGCATTGATTCAATTTTGGCTTTAGAATTTATTCTTTGGCAAAGAGTAGAGCAAGCTTCACTTACTAAAATGAGCCATAACAAATAATCATGAGCAAGATTTCTCCCTAGTTTGAATATTTCGGATGGACTCTGCACTTTTCATACTTCTGTATAGTGAACTTTAGCATCAATTCGACCGACATTGTCAATATTTAATGGCTAATTGTTTTGCAAAAAAATAGTTATATCCTTGCTAATTTTTCCTAAAGAATTACATTGGATAATAATTATGAAAATAGATTTGAAAACATGTAACAGGAATTATGCCCCACTCAGTCATAATAATTTATTTTAATATTTAGCTTCTTAGGTCGATTATTCCTCAAACACTACTGGATTACACTATGTTGCCCATCAAATTTTGTGTGAAAATTTGAGTCGTCAATAACAATCTTTTCATAATTTTCTTCAACCTGGTGTATCGCTTGACAGACCGATATAACTTTGGTCAAATCGAAATAAAATTTTGCACTTGTAGAGATTTTGTCGAACCAGTCAGTGACGTCGATATCAAGAACCATATCTTCACCCTCAGCCGAATGGTCAGACACCACAGCTCTGTCAACTGTCAAATATATGACTCTGGTGTCTAGTTACGAAGAATTCATATCTTTTCTCTAATTTTGCGTCCATTAAATTTGTTGTGTTTATTTTCTGGTAAAACATTGCTCAATAAACCGACAAACATAATCTGTACTTGTTCTCTCACATATCAACCTTCTAACAATTACTGTAAGGGTATGCTCAAAATTGTAACTTGTAATTTTCATATTCCGTGTATGGGTTCGCAGCAGTTCATGTCCAGAAGTAGAAACCCGTCTTCCAATCAGACGTGCGTCTAGATTGGAGACTACATGTAAATGCTGCGTGAGCTAACACTAGGCTGCATGTTTTTTCTAGTTACTCTTTGTTCATATATGCGAACATAATCTTAGTTACCTGTTTGCACTTTCTACAGTATTTTCTTTTCTTCCAGTTAGGCACCACCGAACCTCACTGCAATGTAGGTTTGGAGAGAGAAGTCATTTCGCAGACTGACTCACCGTTATACTCGTCTCATAACCAAGAGCCTAAATTCCTATCCTTAATAGCTTCTCCTACATCCAAAGAAGTATGCTTGATACCGTAGTGTATTTTGCTATCTGGATTAGGATATTAGACACGTCAAGAGTTTTAGTTAATTTGATAATTATTCTCATAGTTTTTTGGTAATTCATTTTGTATCAATTATAAATGAATACCATAAAATTTTCAATACTTCATTACTTTATAGTAGGGTAAGCGTTGGTCATATCGTGTAACAATAACACCTGGCGTCTTGTTCATTTGTGAATAGTTTCCAGATCTTTAGGTAAAAACTAAATAGTATGAGTGATTGCCTTGCAATTACAGCTGATACGCCGTCCTGTAATTTTTTTAAAACAAAATTGTAGCATTACTGATAAGTTCGCTCACATCTAGTTCTAGTACATTAGGATCCTAATTAATAAAACTTTTATATAATCATCCTTAATGCCACATGATCTGGTTCGAAAAACAGGTATCAATAACACTAACGTCACTGCGTTTCCCAGACCCTAATTCTGGGAATTTAGCTATTTAGCAAGTACCTCATTTCGTGTGTCAAAACATCTGGTTATTCGATCCACTTCACGTGAACCAATACCAGAAACGCAGAAAAAGCTTTATTTGTGTGAGAAACATAAAATTTACCTTGAATCTTTACTGCATCAGCCTGATTTTAGCTACATATGTAACTCGAAATAGCTCGAGACTAATGTACTACCTTCCAGGTATAGATAAAATTCATTAAATTCATTATCTAATGTAGCTTTGCAGTAAAAGCGATATTTTTCAGTTACACTACTTCACTTTCACTTGAAAATAGTTTGATCATATTCAAGGTCACTTTGGAAGAAATTTTTGGAATAAATGAAATAACCTTCACCAATATACGGAAGGCTTGTAGTCTAATAACAATGTGGGCCGAAAAAAAACTGGACAAATCTTAAATCTAAATTCTGCCCTAGGTGCCTCATAAACTCCATGATCAAACTGAGCAAAATTTTCAGACGATAAAAATACCGGTCTAATCCTCAATTTTATTCAATATAACCGCCATCTGCAGCAATGATGACCTAGAGACGGCGCCTAAAAATTTTGCAGGTCTTGATAACGTAATGCGTATTCATAGTCATCCACTCCCGGTCAACAGATGTTTTAAAGGTGGTAATGTTTAAGTGGCGAACTCGTCAGGCCTTGACCTCAATGTTTCTCACTGGGTCGACTGTCCAAGTCTTCTCATTTGAAAAGATGATCACCCGACCACGTGGAGCAGACTTGGGATCATTCATGAGCCTCTGGCATCGTTCAAGACACTTGGCGCAGGTAGCTGACATGATCAGCGGCCTCTCAACAATGACAAAGGACTTGCCTCCTAGCTTTGCGACTGCTCGTCCAACTGTGGCCGCTCCAACCCCGAGCCTCCTAGCGTGTTGGCGCATGGACGTCAACAGACTGCTTTCAATAGCATCTCACAAGCTGTCTCGATCCAAAACACTATTTCGAACACTGTTAGCACGTCTGATCGCGTAGACGGTTATACACGACACCCCGACCAGATTTACGACCTCACTCACTTTGATTCCTGCGCTAAAAAGTGCAGACACCTCCAGTCGTTTATCTCGCTGGGAAACCATTTTACAGTACACAACAATAACGAAACTTTATCTTCAAGTTAAAACTAACAGGCTTTCGGATGATATATGGCAAAACAGGATAAAAGTTGCCAAACAATCAAGATTTTTGGTTAAAGGTGTGTTCAGTTTTTTCGGCCCACCAGGTAAGTAAATCAAAACATCCAACAAACGACAGCAGTCCTTACTTCTGACTTCAGTAAACACAAACAATTTGAATGTGTGCACTTTTATTCAAGCTAACACCACATAACAACTCATCTAGTTAAGGGTCACATGCACCTCACAACACACACCAGTAACAACAACAATTCGAACAGCCCTCATTCACTATAAAAAATTCAACCTAACCGATCATACGACCATCACAATGAGAGTGAACCCAGTCGGTAACGACAACTAAGTCAATGGTTCTCTACTCGTTTTTGGATACACTAAGGAAGCTTTACTAGGTCATCGGAAAGCAAATGATATAGTAATATTGTATTCAGTTCGTGGTTGTGATAGTTTTATGATTTTATGTTGTGAGCAGACTTGGGGGTAAAAAGTAGAAGAGAAAATTAGACTAAATAAATCAATGTTTGTGAGAAAGAATCAGGCTAGAATGCTTCTAAGTACACAGTATTAAAAAATTGCGTATTATGAAATTGGGTAGGTAAATATTATGAAAATAGTTAAAAACTAGAATAATGAAAGCAGAAAGCAATTTTTTCGCATTGTCCCTAAAATATCCTGATCTAGCCCACATTTAAAACTTCTTACCTGATAACCAAATGCTTGAGGTGAGTTATCAATGATAATTGTCTTGGATAGATCACGTCCAAGGATGGTGAGGTCCTTCACGTAATTCCCTTGGACGCATACACAATGCTCTCGAAAAAGCCGGAATCTGAAAAAGATGTATATTATTGACCTTTACGTGTCGTTTTAAGTACACATTCCTTAGTAATAATGAGTAACTTGACAATAATACGAATAGCTTCTCTGAAAATATGTAGCTGAAAGAAATTTTCATGCTTGTAGCAATATACTGTACATTTAGTTCGATGAATAGTAACGGAAATATTTCAGTAAACCTTTTTGAAAAATGTATGTAAAGGACTTTATATCAAGAATTTGAATGGTTATTTATTCAAGAGACATCATACACTTCGTCGAATGGCTTTCAAATATGTGCTCAGATATGAAAATTATGAAAACGCAGGTGGTCTTTATTTGCTAGTCAATCGTAATCTAATCCCTTATATGTCCAAACATTACATTACTTCAGAAAGGGGAATGAATTTTAAGGAAGAATTGTAGAAATTTCACACTAGCTAATTACACTGGTCATTGAAAAATTGCTTAACAGTAATATGAATAACAGTAACAGAAAATTGATGAGTAAACATAGCTCACTCCTATTCCTAAGAGATACACGTAAGCGGATTATGTTTCAGCGTTTGTTGAAACCTCAGTGCTCCTCGGATAATTTATCGTATTCTTGTAATTCATGATGGTATGGAAAATATCATCCACTTATTATAGCGTACTGATTGTAGAAAATAACTTTTTATTAGTGATTAATTATGGTGAAATTTATTTTTTATATGGTGGAAATGATACCAAATCTTGAGATTCAACCTTTTTCTTATAATGCTATGCATGGGCGACTTAGAAAAATTGTGCACGAATAAGCATTGTTGGGGGTTGTCTTGTAGTGTGACGTGGCGTTGAGGAAGGTTTATAAGGATCCACCAGAAAAAGAAACCAGTCGAGAGAATGGCATTTTTAGTTTACGTAGTATTTTTGCAAGCGATGTTTTATGAATATCTTGATCAGTTAGTTCGTATTTTTTGTGCTTATTACCCCACCCACCTTCTTAAGTATGTTCATATTACCGCACCTACAAAATTGCAAGCCCAATGACGGGCTTGCAATGATGGCTAGCCGTCATTGTTTTCCTAATAACTGTGATAACTATTTGATGACAGCATAGCCTGTTTCAATAGTTTTAGAGCTCCCTTCAGTAGTACCCCTAGAGTACACTACCATGCTTATTTAACATATTATTACTCTTTGAGCGTCCAAAATTAAAAATCAAAATAACGTTTTTACCTAAACATTATTACATAACAAATCACGGATAGTTTTTAATACTCAATCCTGCAACTTTTGTTTTCAATCACTACAGTACATTTGCGAATGCAGGATTTTAGCACATCTTGACATTTAGCGGCTATAATTTGGCCCATTCCTGTTATAATTATAGCCACAAATCTTCAACTGTTGTTCAATTTTTCGCCATTACATTTTGTCCTAGAGTATACCACAGATTTTCTGTTGGTATACTCTAGAGTATACCCATAAAGAACTTTGCCATGCGGTAAAATAGAATAGAATAGAATAGATTGAGGCTATAGGAACGAACCTTCAGGCCCATTCTTGGGTCGGATAATTACTTCGATAATTATTCGGTTGTTTTACCCAAGTCCCATGCCGTATTTCTAGCCGCGTCAACCATGTCGGCAGCGGGATTCGAACCCAGGTCTTTCCGCTCGAAAGCAGATTCGCTCACCAGTCGACCAAGCTGGTGATTAGGGAGTATTAGGGAGGGAGTATTATCCTGTACAAAAACAGGAGTATCATTTCCAGAACTCAGCAAAACTGGCGCAACTTGTTCAAACCCTTTTTTTAAGTAACGACATTAACTCTAGTGTTTAAACACACACGAAGTGATGAACTCTGGTCTGACTTCATACAGAAAACCATTACGTTTCCCCCACTAAACTTTATAGTTTTCTTTATACAACTTGATTTCAAACTTTTACAAATTTTTCTTCTTACAAATTGTTTACTATCGTTACAATATACATTAAATTTAGTTTCCTCACTGAAAACTGCTTTATTCCAATCGTCATCTGACCAACTGATGTTTTTATACAAATGTCAATAGTGCCGGATTCTTTTTACTTATCAGTAGCTTTTTCCGAGGAGATCTTATATAAAGGCCTATTTCATGCAATCATCTGCACATAATTTGTCGTGAAACATTTGTACCACCTTTAATTTGGCTAAACATTTTACCCGGATTTAAAATAAGGTCTTTTAGTGCTTGGCGTTACAGAACTCTGTCCTCTCTTACGGTAGTTTTCCTTGGTCTATCCAGCTTCTTTGTATTAGTTAGCCTAACAGTTTCATTATAAAATTTGAGAATTCATCGCACAACACTTTGGAAGGATTTATCTGTTTAACAATTTGTTCAACTTTATGATTTTTATATCTTAATTTTGCTATTTCTGTATTAACAGCTGCATCAACTTTAACTCGTTTTGGCATATTTATAAACATTGCAGTGATGATAAGCATCAGAAATCTACTTTGTCTGGTATTATGAAAAAACAGTTATTTCAAAATTTTCATGTATTTTTCAAGTTTTGTTCCTCAATTTTGGACACTCAAAAGTAATAAATTGTGAACATCTATGGTAGTATTACATACATAAGCAACATGAAAGTATGTGAAATATTTCAAGCGCTCGTATGTCTACATTCAGTGAAAATTTATAAAAATTGATTCACGTGATTTGAAGATTTGGAAGTCATAATACTTGTTCTTTAATTTTGAACGGCGCAGTATATGGTTACGGATTTCGTCTCAGATGCATTTAAATTTGATCACTATCGGGCAAAAATCTTTTGTCTTCTGTACCAAAGTAGACTAACGATTTGAAATCGATTTTTAAACAGTTTAGGATGAAGTACATAAAGCAGGCCTTTGTGAAAATTACAATAAGAGATAGTTGACTGTTAAAAATAACAGCTACTCGATAGGTATTATCACTAAAGTGGATTTATAGGAACAATTATTTCAACATATTTTCAATCATTTTATTAATGAGATTTATTTTGAATTCAGCAATTATATTTCCGTAAACGCAAATTGCGTGCTTACACTTTATAAAGATTGGTCAAAATTAAATTTGGATGGTGTAGGGATACTTCACATTCCCTTCCATCCACCTACGTAGAAAATCTCAGATTCCGACAATTTGACGGATGATATATAGTTTTTATGTGAGATCTGTTCATTTGGGCGTATCAAAAAAACTTGTAGTTTGCTTGCATAGAGTTGAAGAAATGTAAAATTCAATTTAGCGCTCAAGTTCTTCTCTTTGACAGCAATAAAATTCTCATTCACGATAACTTTTCTATGAAACACCTTTACTCTTGTTGGCAAATAGGACAACCTCACCAATCCAATCGCTTCATAATATAACCCCACAAATAAACATGAATATCAAAATCTTTCTTCTGGTTGATGTATGATATGTACCTATATGGCAATAGGTCATATTTAGTTGCTCAATCCTATATCAGTGAGGTTGCCGTTACCAGTCAACAGATTATACAGAACATATTTTGAAGTTGAACAAATCGATTACGATGTCACAAGTTACGTCCAGTGTACAGTTACATAAATACCAATTCTACACTGTCATAGTATAGGTAGAGAAGCACGAGAAGTAAAGAAGCATATGCACTTTATCTTCTAGACAATTAGTAACTACCGATTACGGGAGTAAATCGCTTTGTTCTAGAAATCATTCCGTAATACATATTTTTAAACGCAGGAGCTCTGTAATGCGCAAACTGACCATGTTCAGCAACCCAGGCTTGAAAATTTTGTTTTAATGACTATATGTTGAAGGCCTCCATCCCAAGAAGAATGTTTTTGGCCTTTTTCCTTCACAATCTTCCATTCAATAGAATTTTTTTTCGTGAAGATTTGACCGCACATATCATTGAGCGAAAAGATATTTACAATTTACAATAAACCGATGAGAATGTTTCTGTTATCTTTCAAGGTGAGGATGAGATAAAATATATAAGTGAATTACGAGCTTACTTGATCCATTTTCGGTGAGGGTCGAGCAAATTCATCAGTTTATCAGCATAGACTTTTTTGCTCGCCGTGAAAAGAATCACTTCGTAAAGGCGGCTCACGCGGTCCAAGAATTCTCTGAAAAGAGAATATCGAACGAATAAAATTTAGGCATAAGCTTATATAACTCTGTTAAGATTAGTCATATTAGTAGAAGATACTCTTAAAACAATAAATACGCTCGGCATACTTCATAGATCGAAAATACGAGCACATGAGGAATGAAGAAAGTCAATAAAATGCATCCACCTCATTGTTTCAAAAGACTTTGCAAGTGCGTAAGTGCACATGTGACACGACAAAAATTGAAAAATTAATTAGACACAATATTGACTCATTCACCCCGTAATTATGAAACTAATAAGCACTGAGACGCTTATGAAGTGCACTGAGTTCTTGACCTCCAATAACGTGTACAGATCAGTGCACTACACCACCAGAGAAAACCTTTGACGAACAAAGGGAAAGAAACGTTCAATGCAATACAGGTACCAAAATGTCCGAGATAAAGTCATTAGCACAATTCAAACAAAAACAGTTCTATTTAAGTGTATAATTTTAGCTTCAGGGAATTTTTAAGATCTATTCTAAGAACAACAGAAAAAAGTCAGAAGAAATCACGCATTCGAAATGCGAGAATTAATGTAAATAAATTAGCCGATAGAACAACGAAGCTAAATTGAGTTCGAATCAAAAATCAAACCAAGAATGGCTTTAATAAAAACTCGTAGCAGAAACGTTTTGAAATAGAACGTAGGGGCAAAATTTAAGAAAAATGTACTTCTCATATGCCTTAAATTACTTTGAAATAACACTCTCAGGCCCTACTTACCCATTAATTGATCAAAGAAGAAGTCCTTGATGCATCATCAGTTATATGTCGGATCATAGATTTCGACCAATAAACGATAATACTTCACACCCTATTTTATCCAAAGCGAAGTGAATTTAGACCTCGCCCTAATATATTTCGTTCTTAAAAAGGTATGTATTCAAACCTTGCAATATTCCTTATCCTTATTCATTATTTGCAGTGCTTTTTACAGCCTTTCTTCATGATATTCAATATTGCCTGGCTATTTTTGTGATTTTCATTGACGTTTTCCTCTACATATTAACTCTTCAAATCTTAAATTAGGACTTTCATTATGACAAATGACGAGGCTTGAGTGTACGTGAAAATCTCTATTGATACTCTATTTTAAATTATATGTGGGCTCGCCTTCCAAATTAATGGATTTATACAACCAGAAAAGGTTACTAACAAGCACGTCATTGTTTCAGTAATAACAAAATACAGTAAAGCCAGTCAGTACGAATACATTAGTGTTAGAGTAATTTAGTGTACGAATTGGAAAAAAATGAACAATATATTTCCAATGAAGCTGGCACATAAGTTATCTTACAACAGTGATTTTAAAAATGTCCGGTCATAAAATTCGTGTGTGGTAAGTATTCTATGCGTAGTAGGTGATGTAACAGCTATGCCTATGGTTAGGGTAGGTTTGGTTGTACAATTGCAGTAAAGCTCAAACATAAAAGTGTGCTGAAATATCATTGAAAGCGTTACTCGGAGTGTCATCCCGTCTTGTCTGCCAGTGTTTGACAGCTCAGTTGTGACCTTAATGTGTATCTTGCCATTAGAAAGTGACATTGATTTGAAATTTTTGGTTAGTGGAGGGGTTGATTTGAAGGGGGCACAATTTGAACCAGAGGTTTTCAGATGTTGTAAGCAGCACTATCGGACGAGTGAGTAGAGGTTTTAGGAGCTATTTGTTTCTGGATACATTGAAACAGTACTGTTGCACTAGACCCAAATCGAGTTGTTGATAACTTCACGATCGTGCATGTTCAGCGTGTATGCAGAATTATACTATTAGTTCTGAGAACTGATAGAATAATTCTATTTCTAGGGTAATGCGCGAAACTGGGAGAGTCTAGTGAGAGCGTTTTACGGTGAACACTAAATTCTTGTTAATCCTTTTTCGTAATATTTTTATTTCTGCGTGCATGAATCATTTTTCTTTCTGTATTTTGAGTTGCAATTCTTGGAGGTTTTCCCTTTATGTACTGCTGGAAAACTACATCTTGACTGGTTAAAAGACAATGGATTAGTCAGTTTTACTGGCTTTTATATTAACGTATATTATATTTTTACTCTCGATTCAAGAGAATTTGTTCTCTAGAAAAACTGGCTGAATAACTTTCCTGAAAATGCATTCTTCAAAATTAATTTTATATTAAAATTTCCGATTATTGAAACCTATTAGTGTAGCTTCTATCCCTTCCGTAAGGAGTACTTTACCTTTTTCTGATTTACACTAACTTTTCGAGCTATTCTTTTCGACTGAAAGTCATTTCGACACCAACAGCAATAATTCGTCAGGTAAATAGAAAAATTAGATTGTAACTATCTTGGTAAAAGGGGATGCAAATTGTACAGACTATAATTTTATGAACTTTAAATGCGTTGTTTTATCTCGCCCAATGGTGTCATCCTTTGAGTATACCTGCAGCAGCGATCTTGGGCGGGGGTTTCTAATATCACATTTCTTTGTCCTTGCTTCTTCATTGCCGTTGTTCCTGCTCAGCAAAAACGCTTGCCTAGATAGGTAGGAAATGTAAACTTAAGTTTCCCGTACATATTTTTATTTTCCTTTTAACAGTATTTAAGTTGTAAGTAAGCATAAGTTTATAGTGTCCGAATTTTCATAATTTCCTACTTTGCCCGTTGTACAACTGGATGTTTCATACTCTGTTACGGCTGTTCATGGTATAATACTTTGCTCCCTAGTAGTCGTCTTTCTCTGGAGACCTTTATTCTTTCGTCAGCTATTCTGCCAAGTGTTGAGGACCGATCTCTTTGCCGGTGGTCTTAGTCGGCATCTGGAGAGTCGACCTGCTTTGAACTGAATAACAAAAGAACCCTTAGGTCTGAAGATTGACCTTTTCATAATTTCTAATCCTTCGCTTTCTGTGACATCACCACTTCGAAGTTTTTACAGCAAGCTTGTATCGCTGATTTGCGTTATTTGAGGACCGATTTGTTGTTGCAGTGCGGATGACGTCGAGCCGGTTGTTTGCTACTATTTTTTAATTTATTAATGAACTAAAAATAGTTCTCAATTACTGCGGTGATCCGGCTTTGAACTTAAATTAATCAGAATTTAATGAAGTTGTTAGAAATTTAGCTGAATAAACGTAACTGATCTACAATATTTTGAAATATATTAATTACCCTTCGTAATCATCTTCAAAATTGTCTCCTTAACCTTAACTTAGATACTGTGGATAAATATCCCCATGTGTGCTAAAACTGCAACATGGGGGAAACTTCGAAACAAGTCGCATAAATCATAATGTCATAGTTCGACTTTATAACAGTAGGACTAAAATTTCTATTTTAAATGTGCCAGTCAGCGTAAAGCTCTTAGTTGTGAATTCTAATCCACTGGTAGATCATCGCTTAGTGTGATATGCATTTAATCTATAAAATTTAATTATTACTGTAGTTGAATGAAAGCTTCATTGCGTTTAATAAAATCAGAAGTACCACGTGAATAAAGACAAAAAATTAGACCAAAAAATTAAAGATCTCCAAAATTTTCATGATTGAAATATCAGTAGGGATAATTGGAATTGTAGTACACTAAAAGTTCTATGGCTTGATATCTTCCTGTCATTAGAAAAGATGTACTAACATTAGCACATGAACTCAATGATTACACTCTGAAAAACTGACGCATTTGAA
Organism: Trinorchestia longiramus; assembly: GCA_006783055.1. Taxonomy (NCBI): domain Eukaryota; kingdom Metazoa; phylum Arthropoda; class Malacostraca; order Amphipoda; family Talitridae; genus Trinorchestia; species Trinorchestia longiramus. Next base: position 36,021 of record VCRD01002529.1, on the reverse strand, counting down.
GAATAACGAACCGGTAAACAAGTAAAACTATTTTTATCAGTTTATATCCTATCAATTGCCGATCTATAATACTAAAATTTTTACTGCAGTTAATTGAGAACTTAATTACGTTTAATAAAATCGAAAGTTAAGCATCGGAGAAAAACGAAAAACAATGAAAGAAAGTTAAATATGAATTGACAAGATAGAAAAAGCGGATAGAGGCAAAGTAGAGTTGCTGAAAATCATAAGTTCTATGTATTCATATCTGCCTATAATTAGAAAACATTGATCAACACTGGCACATGAGTTTTATGTTTACACAATGATGACAAATAAATACAGCCGAGAATAAAACTAGCATGCCCAAGGAACTGTGTAACTATTCTGCTCGTCCTTGCGCAGGTAAGCGTTTTTCATTCTCCTGAGCTTTTTTATTTCATTTGTTGTAAAAGTACATTTCGGTTTAGCTCAACAACTAGCAGAATATATAATGAATAATACTATCATCTACAAACAATACACCAGTGCAGTATGAGGACCTTCTGAACTCTGGAACATTGATGGAGCAGTAGCTGACAGATGCATTCAAGATTCTTTGCGGTTACTTCAACAATTTCAAAGACAGGATCAGTATTCATTACGTCAGTAGGCATGGAGAACCTGGATGTTTTATCATGAGAGCTGATGAGTCCTGTTTTAAGGGTAATCAAACTTGATTTTAAAAATGAAATAAAGTATGTTTGGGCTCTTGTTTGCATTATTTGTGTTTATCGAGAAATAAGTGTTAGGTTAAGTCAGAGTCGGCAGTCAGAAGTCTCTGGTTAGGTGCCACTTCACCTTAGAGCAATGTAAATAACTTCTTAGAGCATTACTAGTCATCAGCGCCCCAGCACTCGCATGTGGTTCTCACATGTCACATTGCTCTCATTCTTGGAACTATAAACAAGGACCACCAACTTCTTCGTCTTGCTCACCCCTACAATTCCTTGAGATATTATTAAAATGATTCCTTTAATATTAACTATATTTGGTAGAGTAGGGAAACTTTTTTCATGTTAGCAGGAGAGCACAAATGCTAGGCCACAAACTTCTGAAATAAGAGATAGTCCCTAAATTTCTTGCCAAAAAATCAAAGATCTTGGTACAAATTCTTTGTTTATTGAATAAAGTTTTCTTCAATATTGATGTCTGTGTTAATGTTGTAAAATGTTCGTTTTTATAATGTTAAAGGGTCAATAATCGGATCTCATTTGCTTCTAGAACACTGGTTAAGTGAGTAATGCTCAATAACTTTGCTACGATGTGTTCTTAGCTTTAGGATAGATAGGAAATCGTCATGGGACACCCCTTACTACCCGGTCTGTGATCGAACTAAAAATTTATCAATATTCCCATACAATATTTTGGTCACGTCAGATGTTAGAGGAATAAACTACGGCACCTGGACGTAGGGATTGGCTGCGTTAACTAACATATATGTATATTTACATTCCCACTAAGAAATCCAGCGGTGAGCTTCTGCCATTGATAACATTTTCCAGAGGTGCTGAATCCTTTCTTCAAGCAATGAAACTCTCATTTCTCATACATTCACATACAGACAACTACGCAATAACAGTAACATGCGCAAAAAAAGAATGTGCAGAGATCTACGTAGTTACACGGAGACTTAGCGCGTCTAGCGAAATTGATAAATGTCTCATTGAACTGTTAATGAAAAATTACCGTATAGATATCTAAAGCATACTCATTTTTCAACTAGAAAAAATTTAATTCATTGCAGCTTGACGATAAGCTGTTTATTCACAAAATTGTCATTCTGTTAGGTAAATGTAGAGCCCTGCACGTACATTTGAACAGTTATGCACAGAAGTTCATTAATACGAATACGTATTAATACGTATCCGGCGTTTTTCTGTGACATAATTCGAACATCCATTCACTCATTTGAATTTTACAGTATTTTTAACAACTTAGATGATATTTTCAAGTGTGTAATTTTGACAAATATTTTCTCAATTTAGGCATGGAGGAGGACTGACTGTACCTGCCGATACGATCTCCATTGTTGTCTGTCCGTGATCAACAAACAATAATTATTGGATTACGCCATGAACAGTTCAAGAGTTTTGACATTTTTCGATCACATAATACCTAAATGTTTAAGTTTAAGAAGCAACCACTTTGAATCCTTTAGAAAAATATAAATATCTTTAGCGTTTTACTTAAGAATGATTTGTTTTGACATCTGTTTGAAAGAATTATTTGAAGACAAAACTTTCTTGAAACTACGAGTATGAAAAGTTTGAACGCTGAGCATTACAATAAAATTTTGTTTTTGTCATTTTTAAAGTTCGAATTGAAGCAGCAGCTTCATAGTGTTATTATTGCTTACATTGTGTAGGAACTTTGCGAGCTTCAGCAAAGGATATTCAACAGTTTTCAGTATGCGACCGCATTGTAAACTCAAAGCACAAACGTTAACTGAAAGCTATTCACTTAGCTAAAAGAAATAAGGTGAATGAATAAGAGTGGGTGTAAAATATAACCAATTCATTCCGGGCTAATCCTCTTACATGGTAGGAAGATGCTACAGTATCCGTATTACCTTTCTCTCATTCAAGAAAGGTGTTCAAATATGAGAAGATCCCATTTATTCACTCTTTCATCAAACACCGATTCATATAAATGGGTACTTTTGAAGGAAAACCCCACTCACATGGGAAGCTTCACTATGTTTATGTCGTTCCTTCTTGAGAATATAGTATATTCCAAATGCAAGTGTTCAAAGGTATGTGGCTTTGCGTTCTAAGTAATAAGACCTCCAAAACAAGCAAAAATGGAGATACTAATCTTTTTTGTACACCTATAAAATAAATGTCACAGGGGAATAGATATATGTAGATTCAATCGTACAATAACCTGTGAATAGTGATTCATATCCATCAATTTTTTCACCGATACATTTCATGTTGTGCTGTCATTCGCTGAGCTTCTTTGAATTAAAATGGTCAATCGAGAGTTATTTTCAATTTGAAACATAGCAGTCTCATTAGTAGAAATCAAACCTGAAAGCTTGATAAATCACCTATGCATAAACTATGTTTTCTCACTTGAAGTAGGGCCGTGTCCTGACGAACACTTGGTAATGCACATCCTGGAACACGACGGGGAAACTGAGACTCGCGTCCTCCAGTTCCTGTAGGCTGCAATGTACCAGTGTTTCGTCCTGCAGGAGAGAAGTTGTGAGCTCTAAATATAATTTGTAAATTCGTTGTTAGTATAACAGAGAATCTGTTCGTTCGGTCTTAATTATAAATTATAAATTATAAACATCGACATCAGCCAGAATACGTGAGTGAACTAAAGCTTATATGATTTATTGCACACATTGGCATTGTTGGCACACACGGTGTGAGTACTTTTCTTTGAAAGTGTATTATAGTGCACCATTCATTTTCTTCACGTGAGTACCACAATGAAATCGAGGTATGTAATGCTTACCCCTCAATCTCAGAATATTTTGGTAATGATACCACGTATGGATATAATTAAATCTGATATAACATGATTTGATAGTTAGTATCAGTGCATTCAAAAACAATGCACTACAGTGAACGATCAATGAGCTTTCTGCGGGAAAAAAATTATAAAGTATCCGTGATTTTGTGTTCTAAAGCCTTTTCTAATAATTATGTTAATAAATGCATCTAACAATACAGTACAAAATTATATTAATACTATGATTAAAGTTGAAGTTATAATACATATATTTATAACTAAGGTAGAAAATGATTGAAAGTTCTGTAGAAATATATTTCCTCTTGTTGAAAAAAGCAAATGCCCATTATTTGATAATTCGTTTACTGTGTTCGAGTTGTATCATGAATTATGTAAACATTCCTGATCTGTAAGAGGTGGGAAAAATTTATGATGGCAGAAATTTGCTTTGTAAAAATTCCTGTCCACGAGGAACTGAAGTTTTTGATCTATTGCGAAAGCCACCGCGGTCGAGTGGTCTGCGACCTGTGTTAGGTATCAGGTCTCTGCTTCGGGCAGAAAGACCGCGGGTTCGAAACCCCACCATAAATAGGAGCTGTTTCTCGTTTCGCGCCGTGAGCTCGCACTTATCGGTAAGCCCTCAACACATTGACACATCCCGGGATCGTCGCATGGAGTTCACCATCATCCTTACTCTAAGAATGTTAACCTTAAGAATTTGAAAAACCAATGTACTAATGTCTATGTACCGTGTACTTGATTGGAAATAAAGTTGTTTGTTTGTTTTATTTTTTTTTTTGCAATAATATCTTACCACACACCATTTGAAACGGTCGTTATCAGTATTTTTACATTGATATGTTCATAACCTCGATTTCGAAATTTTGCAGGTTATTCTATGTAGCCAGATGCTTGAATTATAGTCTTTTCGACCATTTTTATGCTAAAATCTAGCAATTTATCAATCATCCAAACTGATGAATTTGTCATGGATGTGTCATGGTAGTTACGATATATTCATAGATTTGCATATTCCAGGCGATGTATGAAGTATATATATGAGGAGTGTTTATCACACGAGGTATTCGCAGTCGTGGTACTCTCAAGCTGGAGGTATCAAGTGTTGAGAGGTTAACCAAAAGGCAAATTCGAGGGAAGGAAAACAAACGAGCGCCAGCACTTGAGAAGGTTCGAATTGTTTAGTTACGTAGGAGATATGAAACTATAGAGACCGCTACGTAGAACCTGCAGCGCAGACAAAGGGCTTACACTTGGAAAGGTCAGGCTGTTGGGATTGTAGCTAAAAGAAACGTCAGCGAGAAGAAATTTATGGCCAAGCATCGTAGGACTCAAGAATCACGCAATCGCGAGACGCTCAAGGTGATTGAAAAGTGGGTGGGGTATATCACAAACGTTAGAAATCTATTTTAGACCATTGGACAAATAGGGAGATTGAGAATGGAAACGAAAAGGTGCTTGGGAGGTGCAAGGCTCATATAAAAGCAGTAGTAAGGATAGATGAGGGGGGGGGTTAAACTGGGGAATTAGATTTCGACATAAATGTAGGGTTGTGCAGCTAGAGCGACATTGATGGATAGGTATAGGGGTATGGGTGAAATAGGCCTAAAAGTGATTAAGGGGGAATTAAGTTAGTATCACACCGACGAATAACAGCAGATTATTTACGTGCACTTAACCGTGTATAATGAGGGAAGAATTGATTGCGAAGTAGTAAGGAAAGGGAAGAGGAATAATCAGCGTTATTGCTAATGTATTTTAGTTGTGAGTGTTAATATCGAAGCCTATCATCAGCAAAGGATCTTCAGTGTAAGGGCAAGTTTAACATTGTTATGGTCACCGTGATTGAAGTTAGCGACAGGGTAAATTTCGTAAATTGTCGTGAACGCCATTGATTTGATAATTTTTTTCCGTATACACATTTAATTATTCAACTATTAGGTATGCAATTGATCCATTGATGATGCATTGTTCAATAGGATATCATGTTGTGGGTTGTGTGCCAAAATGTGGTAGATGACTCACATTTCCCATCTCGTGAAGTTAGAATACCATGTATTAAATCTTTTGTGTGTATCATTACCCTGATCTTGCCATTGAAAAGAAGCATTGGGAGCACCTTTTATCATATCATGTATTCAGAGGATTAGAGCCCCTCTAGGTTGATTTCGTATGTTTGTTGCATTTGATTAAATTTTGTTAATTACAAGTATTAATTGAAATATGATGGTAGGACAGCATGCAGAAAAAACATGCATTGAAACCAAGATTACGTAAATCATGAGAGAAAAAAGAACTCATCAACAATCAATCATCATGCGATTAGAAGTAGGCGGATAAACTTTACCTTTTTTATATGTATTAAATCAGTCAATAATAAATAAATTAGACATGTCATTATTCACCACCCCTTAACACGTATCGCTACGAATTTCTTGTATATTCCCAACTTTTTCGATTGCTTCTTTGTATGAATTTTAGACGTCTATAAACCTCTTCGATACGTTGATAAATTTTCTAAAGTTAAGCCATGCTTCACAGTATTTTTTTAATTTGAACCCTTACCTCATAAAACTGTACATACTTTTAGATTATATTGCCCTTTCATATAAGCAAACTTATGTTTCGTAATAATCAACTTTATTTCCGTTGAGATATTTTTCATGAAAACAGAAGGATCGATGCTTGTAATTTCAAAGAATAGGTATTTTAAGCATTTATCATTCATAGGCTTTTGGAGACCTTTAAATTTACAGCCATATGTATTTCCGAAATGTTTCAAAGACTTGTTATGTGTATATTTATTAGTCACTTCTTTGTTACATATCTCACAATAATACTTCGGTTTATTGAAATATAAATCAAATATCAAGTTTCTGTTAAAGTTTTTTATGTGTTAGTCTTCTTACGTCTTTTAAATTCTTGAATTGTGATATGGTAAGAATTACAGTAAACATTTAATGATCAATCATTTTTATAGCGTTTTTATTTAAAGTCATTTTCATATTTGGATTATTTAGGGAGATTATTTTCTTAAGATGTTTCTTAAAATTGTTATGCTTAAACGAATTTCTACTGTTTCATAGCGTACATACATCCAATGATTTCATATCTATCATTTATATTATATTAAAGAATCAACAATTTTTAAAAAAATTAAAAAATATAAAACGACTCTTTCATGACTGGTCTTGTGTTAGATTTCATCACGTTTTCGCCTGTGAAGAACCGTGAGCTCTCTAACTGACGTGTTCGCTCTTCACAATCCAGCAGTAACGTAATCTGGTGCAATACGTTACGTACGCAGTAAATTACCAAGAGTTGTCCCCTTCAAATCCACACAGCTTAACATCCACTTCGCATACCCCATAAATGGGTTCATGTCAGAGTCCAGCTGGATTCAGGCACAAGTCAACCCTCTCAACTTGCGTGAACCACTTTTGAAAAATCCGAAGGCATTCTTCGGAGTTTGAACCTGCAACTCAACCATAAAAAGCGCGAACTCTACCAAAACGCTACAGGTCTCCGAACTGAAATTAAATTTTTAGGAGTATTTTCGCTAACTTTATCTAAATCAAACAATATTTTAGTCAAATTTATACTGATTATACCTGCATGAAAGAATTATCTTGTTTAGTTACATGGAACAATTTTTTGTTTCATTACAAGCACATCGACATATTTTTTTATTCATATCCTATTGATAAGTCAATGGTAACTATTAATTTCGATAAAAAATAGATTAGATAGATAGATTATAGATTTTCGATTATTTCGATGCAATAATTTTTTATTATTAATGCAATGTTAACAGCTAATTACTGAGATTTTGTTGAAATAAACGAATGCATTCATAGGATTCGAACTCGTGTCTAAATTGAGGCGGCATGGCTGTAAAAACTGGTTAAGGAAACCACGCCTGAACTAAAGCGTGGCAGTGAGGTCATACCATAGTACACTAGTACACTATACTGTACTGTGGGTTATATTCTCTGATGGCGAAAACATTTTTTGTTTTCCTTGAATATTTTGAGGGATAACGCAATCAAGAATCGACGCCTCAGTACATGTCAACTAAATTCAGAGTTTGCATATCATAATATACTATATATAAGATCTATGGTGAAAATAGAACAGTAGTGAGGTATAAGAGCCTCATGACAAAATTCGAATAGGATTAAAGTATCCAAAATAAGTAAAAGAATTGAAGTAAAGCAATAATGATAATTCAGTAATCCAAACTGGATAATAAGAAATTTTACAGCTATATTCATTACATGTTTTTTATTTCAATCTCAGATGGGAAATCTACGTCTAAATGAGAATTGTGTCAGAAGGCTCTTTACCTTACTGAACGGTTCGTCGTTCTGTTCATCGGTCGCCTTGGATGGATGGTTTTCGCTATTTATTGGCTCATAGTTGATAACTGAAAGCTGTGCTTCATCCAGATATAGGTTCACTCCTGTTGCATTCATTTCATTGCCATGTTGGCAGTGTGATGTTTTCTATAGTTTTTCTAATATTGTATTCAGGCAGTTGTGAGTTTTGTGGCCTATCAAGTGTTTCTTGCGGTGCCAGAGATACGTTCTGCAGAAATTAGTCTAAGTATTATCCAATTCTCGAATTTTGCGTGGTTTATTTTCAATAAGCGCTGATGATTCATGGCTAGTATGGCAGAAGCGGTACTCTTACATATCGTAACCTGTCTTATTGAAGAATTATAGGTTGAACGTTGCCTGACATTCTATATAGCATTTAATTTTCGCTTTCGAAACTTGTTTTGGTTATGTTGCATACTCTAATCTACGTCGGATCCATGCTGCATACTCTAATCCATATTCGTCGGACACTAGGTCAAGACAACACTGGAGGTGATCGAGTTTTTCCAAGCCGTATTACGCGAAGAGATCATCGGTTCGATGAGCCACGTGTAAGCGAGTATGTTTGTAAAGGAAAACGACCCTTCTACAATGCAAAACAATCCTCTTACAAACAATCTTCCTTTAAAAACTGTACTGAGTATGTACGGTTATCTTTAAATTTTCTCACCAACTTTTCTACTATTCCAGTGTTATAGGTCTATAAATGTGCAATCTGGCGATTTAACCAACGTGTTTTATTATTTTGCTTCTCACGGTATCAACTGAAGCCTTAATTTGGCAAAAAACAAACAAACAAAGGCAGCTCTTTGATGGCAGCTCTTGTTAAACCTTCTAAAAATATTCTTACTCAAATAGTTTAGATAATAACAAACACGACTATGAGCTTTGATATTCTATTTCCCGTAAAATAAATTTCAGAATGGATGGCTGCATCTGGAAGCTACCATCAAACTAACAACAGCCACCGTGGCCAAGTGGCCTATGCCCTGTGTGGTATGTATCAAGTCTCTGCTTCGTGCAGAAAGACTGCGGGTTCGAAACCCGGCCATGAACACGAGTTGTTTCTCGTTTCGCGCCGTGAGCTTGCACGTATTTGTAAGCCATCAAGCCTATGGACACACCTATCAACCTCCCGGGATCGTCACATGGAGCTCACGATCACGCTTACTCTTAGAATATTAACCTTAAGAATTTGAAAAACCAATGTACTAATATCTATGTACTGTGTACTTGATTGGAAATAAAGTTGTTTGTTTGTTTACTAATCTGTAAATTAATTTCGCCTATTTTCATGTACATATTTTATATTAGAGACCCGAATAACAACAAATTTTGCAATTGACCTGGTTGTCAATAGTCTGAAGCATTTTAAATCCACATGAACAAACTTGTAAACAAGAAAAATCTTCTATAATGATCTTTGTAATTTGCTAAAATATGATGGTACTTCGCACGCATGTGAGGAACGACGAATGTAGCCCTACCGCATGCAGGTGTATCAAACGGTGCTTACCTAAACACACGCCTCGTAATTCCCCGTAATATATTAGAAAATAATTAATTAATGAAAAATCTCGACTTATTGATCAGGAAAATTTAGTTTCATAAATGAGTTATTCAATATTTCATTGCTCAATTGGACTCATATATATTAGGTTTTCATCATACTTCATCTTGATTTACGTAAGATTGATGTATCACGTCATCTGATAAGTTTTATCCAGGCTTTAAATGAAGAAAATAGGTGATTAAAGCTTGCTTTCTATTGAAATGCATTCGCCAATGTAGTATCCATTCTTATCTGGGAACTTTATTCATCCAATTATCAGCTTTTTGAGCCCATTAAACCAAAATTTGCTCGTTTTCGAAGGGTAAAACTTAAACGTGACTTTAGACTCACATAGGTTTTGAGAATTACTACATTCAAATTTTATTGTTAACTACAAATCAAACTGTAGTCTAAAGAGGCGAGGTCGGATAATCAGCGGTGTCTAAATGGTTTGGTTCCTGACAGTAGACGTGGGCATTGATTATTCCATTGGTTCCTAGCAACTAGAAGTAGATAACTCCTTTTTAATCCTACGATACAGAAAGAAGAACCTTCTTTGCATGAAATTCCCTTTTGGGTATTGGTGTGTATGTAGTGGGGGGTATCTCCTTAATCAAGCCATTGTTTACGACGCTTGACGTTTTGATACAAGATTCATTTCTTTATCACAAGTTTATCCAAAAAGAGTGAGATGAATTTACATGAAAGATGAGATAAGCAATCTCAATTCGGGGTATGCAGTTTGCTTTAAACAATTAAATAGGAACCCGTTTCCTTAATTTTACGACTTTTCCTACCTTTTGAAGATAACGGCAAACAATTGCATGGTTTCCACGAACCTTTCTTATCACTTCTTCACCTGATACTCCAAGATCTTCTTCAAGTGATGTCACAAGGAACTCTTCATCAAACGCAACTGAATGTCCTGTTCACATTTCATAATCAAGATTGAAAACTCAAACTTTAAATTTTGTAATCCTACAAGTTTCTTCATTCAAGCACTCTTCTTTCTAAGCTGAGTGAATATTGTGAGTCGCTTCAACTACTGATTTCCTTTTGTTAAATTCATTAAGCATTATGTGCCTTAAAAGCTCTTTAGATAGTTCCATGTTTTAAAGAGTACAAATATGTAGTAAGATTCTAATTACAAAATCCTCCAAAAGAATTAATTAGTTTAAATGTGTATAAATTAACATAAATATAACTTGATGCCAATTGCCATTCCAAAATTGGGCTAAATTTCATATAAATAAAAATGTACAGACCTTATGGGAGAACCTGATAGATCTACGAAAATGTGGGAACATAAATCAGAACGAAGCAGAGATTACCACAAAATGAACACCAATCGGGAAACATTCAATTAATTTGTGTTAGTATGCATCATAAAAGCTGTAACTCATCGGTCGTGAAGCTTCTCGACTATCAAAGTGAATGACTCTGACAGCCAGAGGAAATCGATCGTACGATTATGGTTTAGGTTTCAGAACATCGTGGCACGACTGTGCGAGAAATTACGACGGTAACCTGTACAACTACTTAATACGTCCTACAATTGCTCGCCCACACAGTGTTGTTAGAGTAAAGTTACAGAAACATTAAACGTCCCTTGGCATGCATTTGACTGATAAGCTTTTTCACGTATGTAAACTACAGTATCATGAGAATACAGATGACAATATTTCTACACACGACAAGATGCTACGTGGTAAAATTTGATAGCGAAAGCGGGTGAAAATAAAAGTCCCAGAAAACAACAACCTGATCTTTGAGAGTTAATGTAAAACTTAAACTGTGATCATAATAGTAAAACTTACAAGATCGAGGACGAGGGTAAATTCGGGTGAGCTTCGAGTCTTGAGAGGAAGGGCAGGGTTGCGTGCGCGCATCTCGGGAGTGAGGGGAGGCAGGTGTTTGATGAAGAGATATGGGTCAAACGTCTCCCACTCATCGTAGCCTTCATCGCACTGACCATCGCCGGACTGTTACGTATGAAAATTAAAGTTACAGAAAATTCACTGTGATTTAGAAATAAATAATATATAATCCACATTAAATCATTACACTAACAAGGGCCTTCTTTAAATGTGATACATTGAAAATACCTCAGCAAAAAGTTTCGAGAGCATTAACATCACAATCCTTGCAAAGTAACTCCTACAACTTTATAAATAATCATTGTCTATTTAGAAAAATACGTGAAAATCATAGTAACGTAAATAAACAGTAAGGAAATTGTTATGAAAAATAGTAATATAAATCACTTATTACCCCTCATAGAACCAGTTCTTTCATTACTGTTCTAATTATCAAGCAGGACAAGCTCTGAAGTAGAATGACTACTAGTGGCTTATTAGTATAATTGAATGAGTAACAAAAAACATTGCACAGTATTCCACTTTGGCCTCGCAAGAGACTTCTGGCAAAGTAAAAACCTACGTTATACAAGGCAACTACTCGCAAAGAATACGATACTGGTTCACTAGTCGCACTCGGCCAGTGGCAATTCATGAGCAATTTAGCGACTGGATACGTACGGAGTCAGGCGTTCCTAAAGAAAGCCTTTTAGGTTTGCTGCTTTTTGTCATCTGCAACAACAATCTATGCCTCGAAATCATCACTAAACTCAAGAAGTTTGTTGACGATACGAAATACAAAACGTTTATTGCGTTAGAAACAGTACTTATTCAATCAAACCTCAAACGACGACTCCAATGGACCGAAACTTGGCCAATGAGCTTCAACATTGATGGACTATGGGTCTGATAACCAGCATTTCTAACGTACAATGAACAATGCATCAATTCAAAAAGGAAAGCAACAAACAGATTTAGTATTACTATCCCTATAGGCGAAACATGACAATCAAGTACAAAAAAGTCAAAATTACAACAAGAGTTCTCGGTTTCATAACAAAAAACTTAAAAAATGTAAGAACCATGACATAATATTACCCCTCTGTGAAACGCTAGTCCATTCAAAACTGGAATACACAGTGCCACTCGGGTTTCCACTGTACGGAAAAATATCAACAGAATGAATCGAATTCAGCCTCAAGCAACGAAAAACGAAAATTATTACTCGTCAACATCAACTGCGAATGTCTTCCCTATCAGCTTAAGGTCATTCTCCTTGAAAATGATGACAGCGAGAACAACTAATTGAGACCTACAAATATCCTAACGGCTTAAATGATATTAGCCCAAAATAGCTTTTCGACTATTAACGATAGCGTTCAAGGGCAAATTACAGCAAGCAACATATAAGAAACTTTTATGAAACCCCTGACCTAAAGCTTTTTGTCTAAAAATTTACAGAACCTGAAACCAGTTGTCTGAAAACATCGTGTCTTCTCGTACCGTGAATACATTTAAAAATCTCTTTTCTGGCAAGAAATCCAACAGCGTCTGAAATTACGATTTCGAATTTTGATCAAAACTCTGAAGAATTTGAAAAACATGCGTAAATAACCAGAGTACGTCAAAATCTCTCTTTGTTTCCTAATTGACTACAATCTTAGTAGTATTTCAGCTAAAAGCAGCGTCAGCCCAATATGAAAACAAAAAAGTGACCTATTTTAATGTTCCTATTAAAATTAATAACTTCATGACCATCAAGTGAAAGAACACTGCCCTTGCAAAACTCTGGCCTACTTTTATAAAAATTTTTATATTGCCTGCCTGTGAGTGAAGGTTGTTGACTGTGAGTGTAATTGCTACTACTGTCACTCTTCATCCTTCTACTTTTCCTTGCTCCCACTCTGAGGCCTGTGAATATTTGATGTCTCATGGCATGGGGTATGGGCAGCAACGTAATAATAAGATACTCTGTTCGTTTTTGTCGCTATTTTTGTTCTAATCTAATTAAATGTTCATTATTAATTAATTGGTAAAAAATTGGGTATTTGAATTTGAATTTTGCGAAAATATGTGGCCGTCGTTCTTGAAATGCGAATGAACATTTTATTAAAAAAGTACGAAAATGAAAAGATATTTTCCGTTTTAGTTACGCATCAATTCATCCATAGATTTGCTAAGGTACCATGTAACAAAATATCAATTCCTTTGAATCATTGACAATCAAACAACATTGCGACACACATCGTGCAAAAATTATTCTCTGTTATTTGTAAATTCTTACATTTTCATGAAGGTAGCTCGATAAACACGTTTTAGTTGTTTCATTACTTTAAGCTTTGCTTCACATCATTCAGAGTTGCGATCGTGTTATTCAATTTCTGTTTTAAATCTTCCACAAGAATTCAGGATTGACAATGAGTTTTACAAAATTTAAGGAATAATCAACTATAAACTTGAACTCTTTGTTAGGGTCAAGCCATTGTGAGGCAGTTATAAGAATTGTTTGGGAACCTTTTCGCACTGCTCTTAAATGTCGAGGAAGCGAATGCTTGTGTAACGTCGTTCATTTCTAGCAATTGGCGTGAGTGTGATTATACCAAGGGAGAGCTTATACTAGAGTCTAAGCTCCCGTTCCTTGAACGCTCTCACTCCTTTGACTCTCCTGTTCGTCACAATGCCTGTTCTTCATCATTTGTGCTTTTTGGTTAACGTATCAGTCTAGTTAAGAATAAGACCATTCTGTATATTGTTCCATTGAAGTCCATATGAAGTATTTGATTGTCATGAGAATTGTTTTTTTAATAAATAAGGACTTTTCAGACGTTATACTGTAATACTGTAATGGGGGTGGGAAATGTTTACCACTGCAGAGATAAAGCTCAGGGTCAAAAGATCATTTGCAAACAGAGCGAGAGTAGTATCGGTTAAATGGCTCAACTGCACTCTGAAACGAGTAAATTTATGGTGCCTCTTGAAGAGGAGTGCACAATACTCCGAAAAAGAAAAAAAATTAATAATGAGTGCTGGTCTGCCAATGGTCGATTTTATTTACAAGATGCAAAAGGAAATCATCGCAAAGTAGGCGGAGCATGTTATAAGGGATGTCTACAATTAAGGACCATATCAGAGATCGACTTCATATTATTAGCTTAAGGGAGTTACAATGAAAAGGGAAGCCACAAAAGGGAAGAGTTAAACACATCAACGAAAAGTAGAACTAGGCTCTTATAAAAGGCTAGGGTCCCTGGAAATGAGAGGGGACTTGAAGGTAGATTTTGCAAGGAAAGGAGCGTGATTTGCATACGACAATGTAGGTTAACTTTAACGACATGGGAATGAGTGGGGCAAGTGTTAATTTGATTCAAAGCGGAGCAAATTAAGACCATCATACCAACGGGTGGCAACAGAACTTACTCGCACACTAAAACGTGTGCATTGAGGAATTATTGTGGAAGATTTGCGCATTTGTTGCATCTAGGTGGCTCGAAGAGCAGGGAAACATGCTGTGCGGTGGATCGAAGTAACACATCATTTGTGGGGAAAGTGACTAATTTTTTTTGCGCTGTAACAGAAGGAAGACAGCAGGTATTCTCTTAAAGTGTTATCAACGAGTATTGAATTTTTCTATTCTTACCACCAGTGACGAACCTCCAGCGCTATTTGCAAGTGCTAAGGTTGATGTTAATCCAAGATAAAATTTGGTTAACGGTCGGAATTTTTGTGTATTTTCAATGTGGAAGTCAATCCTTGAATTTTGATCGTTCACAGTCGTATCTAACTACTCAGCAATTAGAAATTCGATAAATTAGCTTAACAGGGCATTGCCTCAGATTTGCAGTGGTATAATTACAATTCTGCAGCTCATTTTTCTATCAAATTACGATGTTGAATTTATCTGCCGTAATACGGCAGACTGCTGCCATTAGCCCATTTTCCGTTAGGCCTACTATTAGAATAAAATATGTTCAATCTTTCTGCATGCGTTTCATATCCGTTTTTACGTCCCCCATCCGGAATGAAAAAATTTAACTAATTTATGGGAAGGCTTGGGGCCCCAGAAGGCGTTCATATCATGCTTTCTTTTTTTGTCTAACAGTGTTATTTACAAGAAGTGTAGAAACGTAACGAAAGTAACGAAATTAATGGAAGAAGAAGCATCTGGAAAAATATGCGCTTGGAAACTTGATTTATGCATTTCGTCGAGAGGAAATAACAGTCAAAAAATTAGCTAACAAATAATAACTTTATTTCTGTTGTCGCCTCATTTGTGTTCAGTAAAGTAATAATGTTTGAAGTTAACCTCATCCCTCTCCTGGCCTACATACAGTAGGGGGGCGAAATAATACAACACGTTGATTAAATTGCCAGATTGCACATTTACAGACCACGTACAATTACGAAAATTAGACTAAATATACACAATAGTATAAAAATGTTAATAATATATCTAAAACCCACAAATATTTAATAGAAAATAAATAGGAACATATATAATAAATACGTGACAAAAGTTTGCAATACCCGACTTTATTTTTCTATATTATACATGAAAATTATTGTAGGATTATTCCAGAATGTTCTAATACTTTCCACTATTTGGCAACCGAACTTTCCTCCGCATTCATCTCCACTAACGTGCCATTGGTACAGCAGCTCTCGGTCTGAAAAGTCGTAAGCATGGGTAAGAATAAGGACATCATCCAAGATCTTCGCAAACGTATTGTGGAGCTCCATACTGCAGGTTTGGGATATCAGAAGATAAGTGCACAACTGTGTATTTCTATAACTTCCGTTGAAACCAAAATACGTAAACGGAAATGCCGGAATACAACTCTCAGCACGCCTCGAACTGGCCGTCGACGAAAGATTAACGATCGTGTTGCTCGAAAATTGGTCCGAAAAGTAGTGCAGAGGCCTCAAACTAGTTGTGAAGAATTGAAGAATGATCTCAAGGCATTTGGGTCGAAGCCAGCAAACACACGATCAGCAGAGCACTACGCCGTAAAGGTCTTCGGTCCCGCTCCCCTCGTAGGACACCTCTTCTCCAGAAACGTCATGTCAAGGCCAGGCTGAAGTATGCCAACGACCATTTGAACAAGCCAGCAGCGTTTTGGAACTCAGTGCTGTGGTGATATGAAACCAAAATCAAACTATTTGGGAGAAGAAGCACAAACCATGTTCGGAGGCAACAAAACGAAGACTATGAATCAAAGTGCATCATACCCACTGTTAAGTTTGGAGGTGGCTCAATCATGGTGTGGGGATGTCTCAGCTCATCAGGGATAGGTAAACTTCACATCATTGAAGAAACCATGAATGGCAGGAAATATCATGAAATATTGGAAGAGCAACTCCTACCTTCAGCTCGTTTGTTAAAATTGAAACATGAAAATTCCAAGACAACGATCCAAAGCATACTGCAAACGAAACCAAGGAATGGTTGAGGATGAGGATAAAGATTTTAGAACAGCCAAGTCAATCCCCGGACATGAATCCGATCGAAAACTTGTGGAGGGAATTGAAATTGAAGATTCAGAAAAGAGGTCCCACTAACATCACTGAACTCAAAGAAATTTGCATCGAAGAATGGAATAAGATTAGGATCGAAACTTGTAAAAGGCTGTTAGTGAACTACTATAAATGTCTCGAAGCTATAGTTAATAATAAGGGCTATGCAACGAAGTATTAAGGTATGTATATCTTGAAATGTGTTGTAAACTTTTGTTCATATATTTATTATACATGTTCCTATATATTTTTTCTATTAAATATTTGTGTGTTTTAGATAAATTATTAACCTTTTTATACTATTGTTTATATATACTGTATAGTCTAATTTTCGTAATTGTTCGTGGTCGATAAATGTACAATCTGGCGATTTAATCAACGTGTTGTATTATTTTGCCCCACACTGTATGTTAAACAACTCGAAAACAGAAGTCAAGAAATTCAGTGATATAAGTTTCACAGGAACACATATTAATCCATGGAGAACTTATGAACATGACTTTAGTTAAGAAAATTACCTTCAACTAGATGGTACTATATTGTCTATGTGTGCGTTACATTACTCATACACAATATAGTAACATCTAAATGAAGGTATAATACACATATAAAATAAATTTATATCGAATGTTCGTTTATATCCACGACATCAAAACCTGATGGAATGATGGAAAATGTTTTTAGATTTGAAATCAGCATAAAACAGTGTATTAAAAACTAAACTTCATTGGATATTCACAACTCGTTTCTCAATGTCTGCATGGTTCCAGTTTATAATATTCTACAACGAAATTCGATTAGAATCAAGAATGGTTATCATGACTGATCGAATCTTTCATGACGCTATGGCAATAATATGTATTAGTATATTGGCAATGTTCCTAAGCAATCGCTTCAAAATACCCTAGACGAAGTAAGCAGTTTGATTCATATCATTTTTCTTCAGGTGGAACAACAGTTTGTGTTTATAGAGCTGTGTTTTTCATATCAATAAAAATATTTTCATTATAAATAAAATTGACTGATAGTATCGCTTACAAAGTCATACAGATGTTCTAATTCTTGAGAGCTTAATAGTTTGAGTTCTGAATTTTTCATGATCTCGTGTTAAAAATACACTCCAAAGAGTAATGGTTTAGTAACACGTTACAAGAACTGATTAAACTTTTGTTGTTATTATTTAGTTATATAAAAATCTCATTTCGACGTATCCGTATATTCCAGACAATAAAACGTGATTGATATCGAACAACACTTAATTTTATAAAATGTAACTCCTATCCAGGTATTTAATCCAATGTCGTCCAAAAGGTTGATATACCCAAATAAGGACTGCAATTGTTTCGAGTAATACTGAGTTTCCTTGTAGATTCTAGTTCAGCAACACCGGTGTCATTGAATTGTTGTACTGTGATTCCCCACCACGTTTTTCGACTGTTATATTTTTTTCAATTTTTATTATTTCCCAATTTTTCACACAGTGATAAAAAGAGGTATCAATTTTTTTCGAACTTCTCAACTGATTTACACACTTTAAATATGCAACTATAATGCTCCAATTGTAAAAACGAATTTATTTTTGAGTGACGAGAGAGAATAAACTAATGTCATACAGCTTGCTTTTTAGACCAGTTTCTATTCACATAATTGGACATACAAGCGTAGTTGAATTATCATACTTTATTTCTTTCAATACATGTTGATGAGTGGTGAGTAAGTTCGAGCAGTTTGACAATGAAATGAACGGGAATTACAAAATTTGGAAGTAGTAGTAGTAGTTGAAGTAGTTAGGGCGATTCAAGGTAAAAAGACGTTTCGTGGCAGCAGATGGTGACTCTTTGATCAGGAAAAACTTTGAGCAATGCCAATTTATTGCACATACTTTTTTTAAAAACCTTGTAAGAGGAAAGAGCCTAAGGCAATTAAAAATACTGTCAGTAGAGGAGCAAACTGCAGCGGTACCAGGGTAAACCAGATACATTTTGAGCAGGAAATTCTTCCGTTTACATCTTGAGTCGTTCAGGCAAATCGGTTATTATTTGTTACCAGCTGCAGGATGATTCACAGTCTTTCTAAGCTTACTGCCCGAAACTGAAGAACACTATTTTATCTTAGTAGTTGATGGCATCCGTTTGCACACCAACCACAACTCACATCCGTAAACCGCCATTTAACACTTACGAGTACGTTGTCATCGTATTTGCCTACACTCTTGCATGCATTACAAGCATTGAGTGCTTAGTAAAATAACACAAATATTGTAGCGTGTGTTTAGTATTCGATACTCTGGCTCTCCATAGACCACCTTCCAGAAATATGAAAGGAAAGTGACGCATTACGAGTGCATTGTTATTTAATATCTATAAAAATAACACATAGTGTCCCACAAAAGTTTCGAATACAATTTGAAAAATACAAATTAAAATAGTGTCAGTTGAAACAGGCTTTTGTAATTTTCCTGCTCTACAAAGTATTCGGTAATAAGTTTTGTGCAACTATACTCTGACAATGTAACTTCTCCAAGAAACATGACTGCAACAAAAAAAGTACAACACAAGGGTTTAAAATCTATTACTAAAGTTTGGTTCTGATTTTAGGCAAACATGAATGTTTCAGGAATTCACACTTAGAAGATTTAACCTGATAACTAAGAATTAGGTCATTTCTAGTCCCATAACAACAGTGCCATCACCATGATCTTGTGAAAAAGAGGCAGTTAGGAATCTCGTATGTCCACACAATCTCGGTCGTCCTCGGTCGTTCCGGTCGTCCTCGTAGATTTTACAGAAAATTTAGATGAAAAATTTCTACAGAAGTAGATAAAACAGCCAAAGGTAGCTTTGGACAATTCCAGAAGTTGAAGATTAGAAGTATTTTGAGTTTGCACAGATCGTTCATGTTGTGTATACGATTTTTTTACTTGTTCATCATGTAAAACCTCATTTATTAAAGCAATTTGCGTTAAAGTTCGATTTGTTTTGCAAAAACATTTATAAGTACACCAAACATTTTTGAAGTTTCGTCCTTTGCTCTGATGAAACACAAATTAAGGTTTTCGGTAGATTCGACCAAAAGATTTGGAGAAAGACAAAGAAACCTAAGCGCCGAAAATAACCACTCGCACCGTCAAATTGAGAGATTGACAGATCATGTTACCCACACGTTTTTCTTCATTGGTCTGGCGAGAGAACGTAATTGACTCAAGACAAAGTGAATGGTATAATACACAAAGAAATTTTGGCAAACCATTTCATATCAAGTACCCGCTCACAAAATTTAAATCATGCTAAATACTCCAGCACAACGATTCTCCAAAACATACTGCAAAATTTAAAAAAAAAATTATCTATTGAAAGAAGACTTGAGATTTCGGATATACCTAGACAGTCCTCAGACATTAATTCAATTGGAAACCTGTACAGATAAAAAGGGTTAGTGAAAAAATCTTGCCAATTTAGTTAGAATGATGGTGTAAATAAGACTGGTATAAAAATCAGCCCGTGATCCAGCAGCGAGTTCATAAAACATTATATGAAACGTCATGAAGCAGGTTTGACAATAAAAACCATGGTGCAAATTTTTGACAATGTATGTAGAAAACATGTTCTAAACTTTAGCAGTCGTTTTTGTTATTTTTTCTCTTGTAATTCTATTGTAGTGACGACGTAAAATTCTGGCAGTGACATTGAATGTACTTAACAAATTTTTATCAATACGAAAATTTTCCCGAAACCTACACATCCTAAACTACTGCGGGCACTGCATGTAATGTTGAGCTCCCACTGCAATTAGGAAGAACAAGTTCCTGGTTTGCTATATTAATTATGAACGCTATTTCAAGGTTCAACATAACTGAAACAAATACTTATCACGCCTACAATTATTTTTTGAGCATATATGTGATGGAAGGTCTAAAAATATGTCAAGAGGTTATACAATTCGGAGAAGTCATAATAAATTTTAGACGGGTTCAGTGGAAAGTTTTAACGCACTTTATATTCGACAAAATGTGAAAGTTTAATTTGAAAACATTAAAAGTAATTTTACAGATACATACAATTAACAGCGAGCGTTTTTTGTTTTAATATTTTTCCCTCATAAATGTTTACGTTAAACAACCTGAATCATGAAACTGAAGATAACTTGTAGTGAATACTCCATTGGAGTTAAATCAGGAAAACAATAGACTTAGTCTTTCTGATCGATAGCGCGGTAGTTTTATATCTTAATTGATTCTATAGAAGTTTTTCTTTTTTATAGAAGTCTTTCGAGAAGCTGATAGTCCCATGGTAATCAGTTAAAATGATTCCTAAGCATAGCGCAGCGGCTCACAAACATGTTTGAACGCACTAACTGATCTTCTCTTAAATCCAAAGCTTTTAGTCTGGTAAAATTTGTAAGAATTTGCTGAAAAATATTATGGCATGTTTGATTCTGAAAACCCCATTGTAAACACTCAATTTGGATGTGTGCTGCATAGCTAATTTGTTTTTGTTTGTTAGAATAGTTCAAAACACTCTTCTAAATCCTTGTAAATGATTATTAACACCAAATCCCAGAAACATACCTGGTAGATGCTCTTATTAGAAGAGTCTGGTTGACAGATCATATCCTTCGGGGCGTCTTCCTCACTTGAAGTCATTTCTTCTTCCTCGCTTGAAGTCATTTCCTTGTATTTTTCATCCTCAGCACTGATACTTCCTCGTTTATTTTTTGAGAAACTTTGCACTTCCGACCCTGATAAAATTTAAACTCGATTAAAATTAAAAGCAACAGTTTACTTTCTAACACGATACTCATTGAAAAACAGCTAAATGCTGCATATTAAACAGCCTAAAAAGTATATATAACATTAGATACTTGGGAATTGTGATATTGGCATGACCAGACATTTTTCAATACACTCACTTTCTTTTTGCGTGGTAAATAATGTCTAGTAATACTCCTCAATAGAAACAGTACATCCAAATATATGTAGATGCAAAGAAGTGTTAATTGTAAACAAATTGTTAGAAAAAATGTGCGTAAGGGTTTTTCGAAAACCATTCTACCATATCACCTTCTCAAATTAGATTTCACCCAACATTAACACTATTTGATCGGTATTTCGACTAGTGACTTTATTACCTGCCTTTCATAAATATGATAGCCTACTTTATTTGACTGTTTTTAGATTTGAAAAAGTTTTAGATCCGGTACACACAAATACAATACTAGCAAAATTTCATTGTTATAGCATTAGAGGGTGTGTAAATCAGCTAATGGTGAGTTCTCTATTAAACAGTTTAACTCGATCAAAAGTACTCGTATCACCTATTCTTCAGGGTTCACTGTTCGACCCGCTGCTTTTCAAAATTTTTATCAATGATAACCATGAGCTCGGCTGAAGTCATTGTTTTCTCAAAAGATGGAATATTTTGCATTAACTCCTCTTTACTTGCAGATACCATCGAAAAAATCAGCAATTTAATTATTTACCTAAGTCAGTGACTTATTACAAACAAGTTCACAGCACGCAATTAAAACACTAAATTCATGCTATTTGGTGATTCAATCTTCAATGATTCAATGATTTTTAATTCAATTTTCATCCACGACCCGACCATCTCTTTTACCTCATATTACCTTCAATGACAAAACTCCTAAGTAGGTAAAATTCTTTAGGTCTCTGGGATATTTAAAATGCAAAATTGGTATTTACAAAACACGTAACTCCAGTTTGTACTAAACTTAATAAATGTTATGTAATTATTTATTCGGTTTTCGGAATCGTACCTCAAAATGATCAAAAAAACATGCATTATTCTCTTGCTTACCCTCATTTTATCAATTATACATTATAATATTGTGAAGCAGTGAACCTAAGGCACACAAAAGTTCAGTGAAATAATCTTAAATGAGATCAGTCAAATTATCTCGGGAAAGAAACTTAGCTATAGCAAAAAACATTTCCATACCATAAATCTTTATAAAAATCTGAACATATTTCCTTCTTATTATTTTCTTATTAAATTCTCTCATTCTTTGGAATTTTTCCCACGTAGTATATTAGATCGATAGTTTGCCCCTCATCTGTGTACTCATTCTTACAACAAGAGCAGTGAAAATATATTCAATTTGCCACAGGTGAGACTAAAAATGAAATTGCAATTAACAGTATTCTAGCCAATTAACGTTTTTAACTCATTTCCATTTGAATTTAAACTATGGATAAATACTCTTTTCACTTCGGTCGGATATTTGTATCCGTAGAACTATTCAACAATGAAAGCACGCTGCTCACTAGTAATTTAACTTGTCTTGCAATCAAGTTTAAACAAAAATAACGATGGTAATGTACATACCAAATAATCGAGGTATGTGTTATGCCGGACAAAACTTAAAATGCATTCTATCATGTGGATTTTGTTTTGTCTTTCTACGTTCATTACTTTTTCTGTTAAAAGCGTTTATTGTCAGAACATTTAACTAGACAAAAAATCACTTGATTCAAAATTGAGTTCTAAAATACTGAAAGCTAAAATAATGAATTAATAAAAGGATTACAACTTTGAAAGAGTGCATACTATTCATGTCGTAAAGTAACAGCTTTAACGTCTGGTTGTATAGAATAACAAAGAAAAGAAAAAAATATGCAGAATGAAAAGGACACAATTCATTAAATACGATTTTAAGCATTTAAATTGACAAGTGTTGATTGTTAAAATACATAAACTATCAGGTCGTAACTTATACGCTCATAACTACATTCTAAAAAAGTGATTGTTAACACTTAATTTCTTTAATAACCTTCTCTCACTATTGTTAACACTCTCTTTCATCCTGTGTACTATTCGGCGAGTAAAGCAGGAGCCTGAATCTTGTATTGAGCAGCTTAAGATATTTGGGGATGCGCTCTGTTTTTATGAAGGATAAGCCCTTCGTGACATTAAAACTTGACCACTTATTGTTGCAGCTCTGTGAAGCTCTAGCATGTGAACCGTAGAAGCCAATATTATTAGGTTTAGTTATCGAATCTAGACTCACTTGCGATGGGTCATCCGGAATACATTTCAACTTGAAACCAAGTAGTACTTATGTTGAACCTTGATACTTGTAATATACCGTTTTATGCTACAATTAAGAGGGAGCCAAGAAAATAATTTATGACTGCCGGAAGTATGTTCAGCCTACCTGCCTTTATTCACAACCCAATTCTTTCTATAGTCACACTGCTCGCGCCCATCACAGTGCTTTATTCTACTTAGTAATAGTCTAGCAAATACTCTTAGAAATGGCTTTTGTCGCTTAGAACGATGGAAAGTACCATCACTCAATAGAAATAAAACATTGATCTCTGTAGGGCTAATAACCCTACACCGAAATGGTAATACTTTGAAAAAAGTCATTGAAACTTTATATGAAATATTATTACAGCGAGCCAAAATTTACCAATGCCATTGTGTTTGCACAATCATCACAATTATTTTTTGTATTAATGTACAGAAAAACGGATAATGTGAGCCCAACTTTTTTGTAAATTTCTGTTTTATTGACTGTATGAAAGATGTCAAATTTTCCTTATTGGTTAATGTATAACATATACTTATAAGTTGTTATGTGAACCTATGTTCCATTATTCTCCCATACAGAACAGAAACTTGAATTAATTAAAATAATTTATTGCAGATTCTCAACAATACCCATTTTGGCTTTGATGGTCAAAGCTTCAGTACCAAAAATTATTTTTGAGATAGAACTCTATTTGTTCGAGAAGTCAGTCTACTATACAAACAGTATGATCTATAAAAAGTGGTATTAACACAATAATTCATTAAAAAACATTCAATCGCTATACTTTAATGAAACAAGGACATCTATACTACCACAGAGATTGGATACTTATATGAAGTGACATAAATTTTTGCATTTCATGTTATTTAATAGCGAAAATGGCATCCTCAAAAATGGCCCAAGTACGCAGCCCCAGCAGCCAATTCAAACAAAATTCTCCATTTAGTGAGCAGCAGTCATGGTTTATCATTTTCACATTCGGGTAGCTCGAGAGTATTAAGCACGTCCGAAGGGCATTCAGGAAAAATCTTCTCCATCCATCGACGTCATTGCGTCATAGAGTGTATCGTCATTTAATAGAATTGTGAAGAGACTTAACCAAACAGCCTCAGTTCAACCTCAGGTCCCCAATGGCAAAAAGTTTGTAGTATTTTACAACCTAGAAACAGTAAAGAAGTTTTTTAAGCAAAATTCAAAATTCCACATTAGGCATGCTACAAGCATGTTGGGTTTAAGCTAAAAAGTTATCTAGCTAATTCTGAAAAAACATCTCGCAAGGAAGGCCTACAAGCCGCACCCGACACAAATCCTAAGTCAAGCAACCGAGAAATCCAGGCTGGTGCCCTACATTGTATGGCTAGGTTTCGAGGACTGGTTTCACTGTGTAATATGATCAAATGAAAAAAAATCGTGTAATCGTTAGATGTTAACCAAGCACCCTGGCAGAGTTCAAATGTATAGAGGAGGACTTCGCAGCAGCCAACAGTTTCGCAGCACCCAACAGCAGCCAACAACAGCTAACAACTCAAAGTTTACGAAAGATAGCAAGCCACACCAGGTAAAGAGCAAAGCTATGCAAGAGCCCCCTTGGGTAGCACTTTGAACATTTGAAGCAATTAACACAAATGTCCAACTCATGGAGTGCCATTGTGTGCTATTTTTTGTTAAAATATGGCTATTAGATATTTTTTAACAATTATTGTTTTAATATCACTATCGGTAAATTATACAGTAATCATACTTGTAAACAGAGCTAGATTCAAGCAATCTTTGTCCAGCTCTGGACTGACATTAGTTAACGCTCAACAAAAGATATCGGAGTGATGAAGCAGACTATGATAGCAAACGTTACATCACTGCAAAGCTTGCCTCTCGTCAACGCAATGTAACAATTACAGTTCATCGTGAGCAGCACAGAATTGAATACGATGCAGTAGACACAATTGGAAAACCTCTCTCATCCACTATCAACATTACTAAGCAGTTTAATGGTACCAGGTTATGAAAATAGTTTAATAAGTCAAAAGTATACGTTCCGAAGCGAATCAGCTTTTACTTTATTTTCCCCTTCTAGTGATGTTGGACTTAGTGAATCAGACCTGCACTAGCGCGCGCTTTTATCGTATGGAGCAGATGTGGTTCTGCGACGATTTCGGGTGCCATATCGCGGTATGCGCTCGGTTTTTCGTACACTGAATACAACAGAGTTACCACTAATGATGATTATATCAATATACTGAAAAAAGTCCTCCCTTTTGCACAAACATTTGAACTAGACAGTGAAACGGAACGATGAATTGATCCCGCGGTTCCCAGATCTCGGTTTACTTATTCATTTAAAGCACGTTTTTAGATCAAAAATAAGGAACAACACCCCTTCCGCTAAATAAATAATATTTCTATTAGAATAAAAAAAATTAAATTGAACATTGTAACTTTAATACTTTATAGTAGCCCTGTACCATGGCGTGCCATGATCCAATAAAGAGAAGAAATCTTTGACAACCGCATTCACCGTTTATCATGTGAGAGCTACTCATACATTGCGATGTAAAGTATGCCAACTTGGATTTTTGAAATGATTGAAGCGTGAACTCCTCCATAGACCTTCAACAATATAATGATTTCACAACAGACTTGGGTGTTATTGTACAATGCATTACCCAGAAAGGACAAAGTTTACGGGTTCTCACAAGAACTCTTGAACTATTAAAGTCAAGTTTTAAAATTTCTCCGTAGACGGTTGAAAAGAAAGAAAAAACTGCATATATGGTAATAAATCTGATAGTAATCCGTCATCAGGAAGACAAAATCAGTCGAAAAATAATTTTAGGAAAAATATTAACCTTTTTTTGCTTCATGCGGAAAGCCTATTATGTATAGGTATCAGATCTCTTTTTCCTGAAAATAAGCTGTGTCGTGTAAATATCTCTACTTTTCAATTAATTTCAAAATTTCAAATTCAATCTTTATTTACCTAGCACATTTACATAAAAGTGTTCATTTGCTAGATAAAGGTCAAATAATGATATAGAAAGTCTTCATCATTTTCGACTTACTAAACTTAATCTAGATTTTATATTACTTTTATTCATTCAATCTTGATCTTCAAGATTATTTGACAGACATTATGATTACATAATTACTGATATTTCATTCTTTCGAATGAGGAAACATACCCTACGCCATTTTTGAGCACTTACTCATAAAGAATAACATAGCAAAATGTAACGATTTAAAATTTTCATTGAATTTTTGACAGATTTCATGTCTTTCGCAAATAAAACTACGTTACGGACAACAGAGAAATGGCAGAACTAAATTTATAAATTCTATCACTGCTAATATTCAAATTAAATTTTACTGAAAATAAGTTCTGGCTAACTTCCGTATCTGGAAATAAGTTGTTCATTAAACAACAGTGATTTATTAACTTTTTCCTTCTAAAAATTCTATGAGCATTCCTAATTATCCCATCTTCACAACCTAGCAACTTCTGAACAAAAGAAAATCAATGGTGTAATGTAGTCAATGTGGTACAAACCCATAACTAACACAAGCTCTTAATTGTAATGCGAGTAATTTTGATAGTTCGATTCAGCGACGTCTTTGGATCTAGTATGCTGGGCTGTGGTGATAAATGCAAACGTTGGACGGTATGAGCACATTAATGTTGCAAAATTATTTACCTGCCTCACATAGTAATTAAAATAACGGCATTCTATCAACCGTTGAAACATACGATACATTAACCAGCAATGGGTTAAGAAGGCGCGTTCAGTTGTTTTTTAAGCCAAATTTTAAAATTTTATATCTACAAAGTTACTACAAAATGAAATTTATTTCCAAATATTGATTTAAAATAACATACACGTTACTACTGTGTAATTAGCACGAGTAACAATGAATATTTTATGTTTATATTATTTAATAAAGAATTGTGACATTAAGTAAAGGAAACAGATTCCAATAAATTTAGTGTGTAGACACTTAATGAGATTACAAAACTAGGTTTAAAAATGCAGCCAAACAAAGAATAAGACAACTACTTCAAAATCATATCTTAAAATTTATCATTATAATTTCTAGTAGAACCTATTGATCCGATCATTGTATTAAGCGGTTTTTGTATTGGTCGCATATTTCAACTTAGATATTGTACTCGCTCCAAGAGAAGTGCAAGCTCATTATAATGTAAAAAATCGAGTATTTAACAATTTTATTAACGTCCGCTTCCCTGTCAAATACTTTTATGAAAACTAACATTGTTAATTAAAGCATTTATTAATCTTCAATGAGTCGTCAGTAAGAACTTTATATTTTTCAACTTTCGATATTGAATATTTATTTATAGTTGGTGTTTTGTTCGGGTAGACATGTGTTGCTGCGAGTATTGTTGTTCATAATATCATGCAAGTTTATTGGAAAATATTCTAAAACATATGCTTCTGAATGTAATGTCATAACTTCCGAGAAATAATCAAAATGTGCTACGTATGGGCTATAAAATTGAAAAAACTACTAGATGAGCAACGAATGTAAGTAAAATGAGAAGAAAGACTTTCAATGTCAACATAAATGTGCGACTGTTTGTGTAATAATTAAATTTATATACGCTATCAGTCTCACATCTTTCTCTTCAGAATTAACAAAAATTCGAAAGATTTTCTGATAATTATGGTCCTCATAATTATCATAATTCACATATCGTCCTTGCTCTAGATCCACACCACTCACCCACAGAAAGTCCTGTCTGTATACCCTAACCACTCAAAAAGGAAGCCCCGTTTCAGGCCTTCACCATTCACCCTTACCACGGCCTCGCTTCAGCCCATACCCACTCATTCAGAAGAAGCTCTTGCTTCCAGTATTGCCAACTCTATTGCGCACAAAACTACTAGAAACTGACCAAAATAAAATACTAGAACTTGATATGTATTATGTTTGGTATCATTAAAATTCCTGCTGACCCATAGTGGAAATTTGCTATGAGAAACGAAGTTATTATCTTGTGTTTTGCGTGACCATATTATAACCACAATACATTAAATCATTTTTGAAGTTTCAAATTTATCATTTTTATTCATTAGACTCAGGTTCATAATCAACAATAAAATATGGCATTTCGTAGGTTGAATAACTTGCACATGCTTCTTCAGTTCAACATTTTTGAAAAAACTATCTTGGTATTCAATTTGTGAAACATGATTTTGCATTCCGAACTAAACCAAATTTTACAGTCAAAAAAAGTTGACAGCATTTTTATATTCCATTCGATTTAGTATTTTTTATTTAATAACGTTCAGAGAACTGAATACAAGCTTAATAAATGCGAGCGAAATACATGCGTAATACTTTAGTATCTGAATGAGGTAATATAAACTGTGAAACGGAAAATTATTTTAAAGTTTTTCAAATGGATTAGCGCCAGATGTATCCTTATACTGTGACACTTCACTCGAAAATAAAAGGTTATTCGTATTATTTATCTAAATAATCAAATGAATTTTAATGTTCTGTATTTCAGTTGCAGAAATTAGCTCTTTTACTAATACCATGAATTCAATCAGGAAATTGGCTCCTTATTTGAATGAAAAACTTTTTCTACCATCACTGATGAAATGCTTTTTGAGGATTTTTGAATTTGCATGCGTTTACTTTAACCTTTACAACAACGGGGGAAATTTTTCAACACGTTCTTCTATCATTGTTATTTTCCTCTTGCATATTTTCCATGTACTCTCAGTTCTTGAGATTTCCTCTCAAATCTGAATCACTCAATTCCTAAATAACGCTTGGGACGTCAGTATTCTTTTTTGTTATCAGAAAGTGGATCGAATGTTGCTGTTGAAATTATTTAAATTTGCATTTAAAAAGTAACGAAAAACAAATACATATATTGTGCCACAAAAAGCTAATTTTTAAAACCTTGTACTAACATTCTAAGTTCTACATTACCGAAAGATGAACTTCAAAAAAATCCCATGTAAAGCAGATGAACAAACGGTGAAGTGCTAAAAATAATTTATATTAGTAAATAACATGCAGCGTATAAAAACTATTAGTTTCAATCATGATGCCTTTCATAGACAGTTGTACAGTCATAATATAATTTGTTTTATGTAACATATATGAAATTTATTATGAATACCGCTAAAAAGTATGAAAATACGCTAAAGTTACCGGTAACCGCTAACTACCATTTGGGTGCCACTAAATGTACTATAAAACTCTATATCTAGTGAAAAGACTGCTAAATTTGCACCACAGCTTGCTTCAGGCCCTCGGTACTCACCCACGGGAAGCACAGAGACGCATTTACGAAGGATATGAGGAATTTGTAGGTGCACACGGGTCGAGAGCGGACTGAGTTGCCGATCTACCGTGTTGCCGGGAGTGCTGCTGCCTGCTTCCGCCTTCGAAGTGGTGAGGTCATCCGTGAAACTGTCTTCGTAACTCATGGTGTCTTCATTATCTGGATGACAACACAATGTTCGATAAATATAATGTAAAACTTAGAAGTTCAAATTTTCCTCTCTATAAGCGGTGGAGAAAATACTTAAAACGTATAAGGAACTTCAGTAAGATAAAATATTATACACCTAACGTTCGCTATCAGGAGAATAAGACACAAACTTCGGACTGATTTCTTTAATTGCTTTACTTCCAAATTAAACATCTTATAACCTATTTTTTTACCTTATGTAAATTATTTAGAAGAATTTGTAAGAAATATCTATCTATTTGAACGTACGTCGTCTCATGACATTATTTGAACAGAGAAATAATCAACATCTAAAACAAGGGTTTCCAACCTGGGGTACATTTGCATATCTAAAGGGGTGCATTTAATGTTACTTTATGGTCCCTAAAACATAAAAGTTCTATTAAAAATTCAGTGGAAATCTCTTTTTTCTACTCACCTTTCTGTCATAAAAATTTAGGAGTACATGCTCATCTATCGAAATATTGAAGGGGTACAAGGGCTGAGAAAGGTTGGGAACCCCTGACCTAGAAAGCTTGACTTAACTGCCTCACCAAAATGAGATCCTTCGCCTTCTTCGTCGCCTTCATCTTTGTCCGACTGTGGGTTGTCGCTGGAGGAGTCATTACCGTCGAATGAGAGCTCAGCAGTGGCAGCAAACGGCAGGTCAGAGCAGTTCGAAGACGGACTGCTGCTGCTGACGCACGGACTGCAGCTGCCCCCCGTAATTTCGTCAACGGATCCTTCATTAATAACAAATTTGAACGTAATTAGTTTGCAAAGTATTAAATTAGCGAAGTTGTGCTATTGTAGGTACAAAATAAGGTTCGATTTCTTTTAAGCTCAAAAGTTCATCAATATAATTTACTTGTAATACACATACTAATGATTTTATCATGAGTAGCACAAAAATAATCCAATAATAATAGAAATTTTGGAAAACAAAATGCAATTCAGCAAGGCTACAAAGCATTGAAGAAAATGTTATTATCTGGCTTTCAAACATAATTTTGTTATATTTTTGAGATGATTTGCGAGTTTAAAATCACGTTCATACTTTTGGAACAATAAATTTTCAATTAGACCGCCTTTTAACGCATTTGCAGTGTAGAGACATCAGTTAAGATCATGCAAAAAATTCAGTGTAGATCTCCGAGTTCGAATAGTCAAACCTAATGTCGATGTTAAAGAATACAGTACAATTAGAAAACACGTTAAAGAGAATCTCAGTATAGTTGGTTCAATATAATTAGAAAATGGAAGAAACATTATTCAGCCGTGAACCACCATGTGGTTCGTATACGATCCACATAAACATGTGGATCGTATTCTGGGACCACAAGGAAAATTTGTTCCCTATCTATTCGGTATAGGGTCAAAGCTAAATCTGAGAATCCTCAAACTACACGCACAGAATTACCAAATTAACTAAAAGCAGAAGAGGTACTTGTTTGTCGTCAAAGTGTAACCAAAACAGTGTAGAGCAAAATAAAATTTCGTAACTTTTTTGGTGAAATATCTGTTAACTTTTTTCGGTTAACTTTTCTCACTGTATATTAGGCCGGCCCACATTTTTGAAAGATGAAATGTTTCGCTCTCTAGTTTAGAGACATATCCATTAACTGAAAAGAAACTCCACATAAGCTCTCACAACATTTCGGTAATATTTAGATAGACCATGCGCACTCATTTAACTCACCATTCTCGTCATGGACTTATCATGTTCATAGGCTATGTGTGAGAAGGATGCAGCAGTGTAGTTAAAGTAGTTTTGTCAATTAAAGTGATTTTACTTCTTAATTGTGTGATAAATCAGTTTTCATCACATGTCCGGTATTTTACTTTTATAATTGTTAATATTAAAACAGTTGCCCCTATATAATACTAAATAGTAATGTCTGTAAATGTAAGCGGTACTCATACTAAAAACAGAAACTTCCTCTTAAATTTCATTGTCACTAATTACTTGTAAGATCTGAGCATTGTGCTACAATGCAACTTGGGGCTCATTTACAGACGTAGAAATATCTTAAGCAGCTCGAAAATTGACGGGCCCATCTCAGGAAAAACGAAAAAACCTTTACGGATAACCTGTTACATCTGTTTGATATATCTTATGCTAACAGGATCGGAATTATAATTCTACAAGAAGACAATGAAGTGGCCGTCGAACGACAGGAAAACGAACAGTGTTGTTGAATCGGATCTGTGCATTTAAGCCACTGGCTACAACAGAATATCGAATTGTGCAGAAGAGGAAATTCGAAGAAATGCGTAAAGTAGTATAAACGATTGCAAAACAACGACTTCAAAAGATGTTAATTTTGCATTTTCTAGCAGCAGTGAAGTATGTAAAGAGTTCAGCCCAGTTTTTCGGATGAAACAGAAGAACCTCTTTCTAAGCACTCTAGAGCCGGACAGAATATTGTTGCACCTTGTGTTGCAGATACACATGACTACACACGAGTATGAGATGAGACACAAATTGTTCAATTCAAGACAATACGCAGCTACCTTCGTCCAAACCATTCATGACGAGTTTCATGCAAATGAACCACTCACGATTCATTGGGATGGAAAGCTTTTGTAAGATTTGACGGGAAATAAACATTTGGATCGTATGCAAGTTCTGTGGTCTCGGTGAAGTATTTTCTGGAAATTTAGAGCTAACTTCTGAAAAAAGTGAAGCACAAGCTCTATGTATAATCAATCCAGTGTAACAGTTCATCATGCACGTTGAATGAGTGAAGAAATCCAAATTATTTCAAAATCCGGATGTTCTAGAAACAGATCAGACTCACGGCAAAAGGGGAGAAAACTCTCAAGGACCTTTGTATTTTTGGGGATTCTATTCTATATTGAAACCTGTTTTTCTGCCCCAATGCACTAGAACAGCGTTTCTCAACCGGGAGCCCGTGGCCCCTCAAGGAGGCCACAGACCTTCTACCGGGGACCGCGAGCGAACATCGAAACACTGCAAATATTTAACTTAAGGGCAGGGGCCACGCATGTTAAGCGATTCGGTGGAGGAAAGGGGGACCATGGTCCATTGAAGGTTGAGAAACGTTGCACTAGAAGCATTTTGACATGGTTCAACTTGTATAACATCCCTTCTTTAACGCAAGCATTCCTAGTATCTGTGGCAGTGGTTTGGTCCCAAACTGTGGTACGCGTACCACTAGTGGTACGCAAGGGCCTTCCAGGTGGTACGCGAACACTTTCGGGGTCATGAACAATTTTTATTTTGTTATTTTTTACTTCACAAAAATGTTTACTGCCGAACACAGGATAATCTGGCAACGATTTGCAACTGTTGCCACTCACCACCCACCTTGTCCTAGCGACCCACCGTTAAATTCAAACAGTACACTTACTTAATGCGCTAAATATTAACGCATTTAGCAAGATAAAATGCAACTAATACTACATACATATTAGCAGCTAATATGTAGTATTCGTTGCATTTTATGGACAAGAACTAACATATTTTGTGGTTGACGAACCAAGTGGTACGCGGTGACTGTTCTTGTTCACAAAAAGTTTGGGAACCACTGGTCTAAGGAGCTAGTAGCACTCTGTTTCTCTGCTCCTTTTATAGCAGAGCACCGCATAATTATCGCGTTCCAAGATTCGTGAGGTTCTTGTCACATTACAATGCTTGTATCACTCTTGAAGAGGATATGTCTCGATTTGGCAGACAATTTGACGTTTTCAGTCCTGAACAGTCCAGTTTTTATATTCCTTGGTTATCTAAAGTCGTTTTTAATAAAAATTGTAGCAGACGTAAATGGCTTTCTGATTCCGGTGTAACTACTTACATACAATATTTTATACTCATGACCCACAGTGTTAAGTGAAACCGTTTTGGGAGCTTGACAGAATTTGCTGGTAAACTGCTGCGTGGAATAAATGCCGATCTGTCATGAACAAATGCTTCAAATAGTGTGTTTTTTTCAAAAATCAGTTGCCTTCGGCATTTGATGCAAACCAGCTTCACAATCTTGTGTACAGAGTACAATTGTTCTCTGTAGGAGACTCCTCATGCCCTTACCTATTACTGTAGAGATAGCAGGCGTTGATTTATCACTTTCATAGAAGGTGATGATGTTTCCATCATACATATACTACAGTGGAATGTGTTTTCCACACACCTTCATTATTGTAAGTTACAAAAATACTAGGAAAGTGGTTATTGTTTACTATTCCCATCATAACTGAATGATAATTTTTTTAAAAGGTCGCTTTTTACTAGCACTGCAGAATGCTGTCAAACACTTTAGGTTTTCTCAACACAAAATATGTCTCAAACAAAAACTGAAGAAAGAGACTAATAATGAAATTTCAGTTTGCGATTATTTTCTAGCAAAGCAGTGTATACACAGCATAGATGTGTATGTATGATTTAGTTAATTTCAGTAGCTAAACTGTGAATTCATAACTTCACAAAGGTTGGCAACTATACAAAGACAAATTCACTACTGTAAACAACAGGGGAGTTTCTGAAACCCTGAAGCGCTCCAACGGTACAAGACTGTTTACCGAGAGGGTGTATGAGCATTTCACGTTAGGGTACGATCCGGTTACTTTGATTGATAGGTTGGTCCAGCACTGAAAATTGAGTAAACCGAAGCAGTGGTGCTTTATCACTGGAGCACAGTTTTTAGAGTGAGTTAGCTACTCCAAAGTCATTGGAAATAATGCTTTTCAACTAATCATGCACACTTATACCTAAAATATCTTTTCATGATCTACGAAAACAGTTCCCAGGACTGGGTCAATGTCATCGAATATTTAGTATCCCAATCTCTCATGGCACTTTTACAGTTGACGACGAAATTATTCGCACATCCTCAATGTTTAATACTTTTAGTCATTTCTTACCATTTAATGCGTGTGAGACTCCAAACTCTCAATTTTGCAGTCGTGATGATCCAGTCTCTAATCTTTGGAATACTTCATACATTGCAGTCATTCGTTTCGAATTGAATAACGTTTTAGATCTAATTCCGTCTGTTTTTTATATATGGTTTTAAAAAATATTTTTCCGGTGCCTTCGTGGAACACAAGCGTTTATTGTCCAACATTAAATATAGCATATTTGATTAGTTTTTATTTTAGCTTATCAGCCGCACATTATTTTTTCCAATGAAATAAAACGGTAACTGTCGCATCGTTCTGTTAGGAAATTGATTGCCTATTTGAAAATTGGAAAAAAGAAACAACAATGGCTAGTGAACAGAGGTGGACCAATTTTACTCCACGACAATGCACGCCCTCATATTTCTCAAGCTGCGGTTCAAAAGTTACACAGCTTGAATAATGATGTCGTGTAACGTGAGGTTACGTTATGTGATGGGATGTGCTGTTATGGTGTGTGCTACTATGTGATGTGATGTAATGAGATGTCACGACACGTGAAGTAAAGTAAGGTGACCTAACATAATAGAATGTTACAAATTATAATGAGAATCATTGTTAATTTTTATTGAACGATTTGAATATTTTAAACTGTATTAAATATGCAAAAAACAATATTCCAAAAGCAATGTACTCAATCTCGAGTCGTTCCTATCATGTTGGTGCTAAAGTAGGGTGATGTGGGGGCAAGTCGTACTACTACTGGCATTATATTTGCCAAAATTCAGGTTTCGATGTCAGAGCAACTGCAATGGGTACAAAATCAAC
>VCRD01002528.1:61430-73921 GCA_006783055.1 Trinorchestia longiramus | reverse complement strand
AGAGAGAGAGAGAGAGATGGAGCTATATAGTGGATTATACAGGGTGTCTACAAAAAATGTATCTACTGACCGAACGGTTACTGCTGTAGGAGTTCATAATGAAAACACGCTGATCTTTATTAAGCTGCATTTTAAAGGTATGATAGCTAAAAAAATAAATCAGAATTAAACTGTTGTATGGTTCCGGTATCATATATACATATATCGGTCAGTGGATACATTTTTTGCGGACACCCTGTATATGTAGACCGTTCAATTCATTCTGTGGAGTGTTTCTTTTATGAAGCTGAATGTCGTATTTCTGTTTTCACATTTAATCCTGATTCTTCTTTCCCAGCATTAACATTTCTCTAGACACCTTTCGATAGGTGTAGCTATCATATATACCTTTGTTGGAGCCAAGCATATCATCGATGCATCCTCATAAATGGGACTGACGAACACTTTCACCGACATTTTGAAACAGGCTGAACGAAGAGAGGATATCTTCATGAATTTTTCTTTGCCACAACATAGCTATTCAGCATGTGTATTACAACACTTTCCATGAAAACTATTTTTGAAAATTAGTTATTAAGTATGCAACTGAAGACAGGCACAATGGGTAAAATTCAATAGCGTGTTATGAGCATCAACAATATCCTATGCGATAGAGCAAATTTCAAAACACCATCAGCTCATTATTTTGCTCGCACCACCAGTGTTGTTGAAAAATCGTTGTGCTCGTACACAAATTCTTTCATAGAGTTGAGTTCAATACTAAATAGCATAATAAAAAATATGAAAATGACTGCAGAAATAACTGAGGTAAATACACACAGTAAACTGTGAGTAAAGCGTATTGAAAATGAGAACAACTGAAAAATCATTTCAAATAATACAATGTTTCGAGAAGGGAGACAAAAATCAACAAGTCATAGATTACAACTTCGATTACTTTGGTAAACAAGTCAGGGATCTGCCATGCGACTTGACATCTGCCACATGCTTCTCATATCTCAGAGTAAGGACAAGAAGAGCATGTTTTCATTATCAACTGAAAATTTCTCACACGAGGATGAACTTCTGTGCAAAATTTAGTTCTCAACCTATCATCTTAAGTCGCCTTTACGAAGAGCGTTATTTTGGGTGTTGCTCCAAAGTTTTCTTCTCATAAGCTGTTATGCAAAATTCTGTAATTTTGGGGTCCCTTATTGTATTATCCTGAAAATTTACTATGCAGTATAAGTTGAGCCATTTTTTCCAGGTTAATTGGAGCATAATAATTGAGCATGGTATGAAGGTTAGGTCACGTGAGTCTAACTTGAGCTCTCGGAAACTTATCGACATTAGCTTTATTAAGTAACTTTGAGGCTGGCCACGGCTTTCCGTCCTCTGGGTAAAATGTGATTCTCGAGGCTGGCATATTAAAAAGTTCGCCACTTCAGCTAGCGGGGAGATCAAAGAGTTCGGGCTGCTGATGACGCCGCACCCAACCCAAAACTTTCCTAAGTTCTGACGAGGGATTGACTTCGGCCCATGAGCGATTATAGTCACAAGTTTTTTATAATTCATTACTATAACCTGCAGTCCCCTATAAATTAAGAAAAGTCCCTTCTAAAAATTGTTTAGACTCATGGCCCATACTTTCCTAAAATCTTCCACCTAAGTAAACGAAATTATGGCAGAATGTTTTTGAGTCTATTGAAAAGATAAAGATTGACTACGAAGATGGTAGATCATTACTATAGTTTTCAATGCTGTATGGGAATCTCATTCCATTACCTAACATGCCTATGAATGCCAGGTTTGTTTGAAGACTACCTAGCCCCGTGATTTTTACTCAATAATCTCTCAGATGCTACATCTGCATCTGCATTGTTATATTTTATTCCTATTAGAACAATGATGTTCGTTACATCGTTGTTCCTACTACTGTTCGTAAAGAGAGGAAGGTTTTTGCGTTACGAATGTTGACTTTCGCTGGGTGCAAAATGCAATAATAATATGAAAACTAAGCTTTCCCCAGCCCTAACTTTCACATCACTATATGCTGCAAATACATGAGAAAATCAGTATAATATGCTGTTCTCTCAGATATTTTCTCGACATTGAAAATCCGAAGCCGCCCATTGAGGAAAAAATGTGTTTTTCGTTACAGTACACGTGAAACCACATGTTGAATTGCATTGAAGTTCAGTGTTTTCTTCTAAGAGAAATGTCAAAATACATAGATTCCTGGAAAAAAATTCTTTATAAATAGTAGTTAATTACCTCAATAAACATACTTCAATATTTTTTAGTCCATGAAACGTAAGAGATAAAAGAAAAAAGGCTTAATTTATGCTTGATTTCACTTGAAGAGTGAATTGAAAGTATTAAGACGCACGGACTCGAATGAAGATTGCATGTATGAAGACAATGTGGGTGGAAAAGCTTCTTTGTTATTCGTGTGTGATGTCACGAATGTGATTACAATTCATGCAAGAATTTCTCTGCATCGCTCAAGATTTTTGGAGATGGGGAATTACGGGGAACTGTTGATGGGGAATTAAGCTCTGCCGTGGCGTTCGCCCACCACAACACTATATCCATCGCAGCTGCATAACTTGTGAGCATGAGATAAAATATTTCTTTAGAGGCTCGACAGAATTATTCAAACTTCGCAAGAAAAAGTTCAAATCGCTGTTTGATATTAATTCGACGCCATATTCTTTAAGAGCATCGCTTCAGACGATCGTAAGTTTGGGAAGAAATTCTTGAAGTCCCTGGAGCGTAAATCGATTGTCCTTTTGCGATGCCATCTGGCGAAAAGTTCAGAACAGAATTATTTACACGATTATGGTCGCTTTCTCTCAGTCGCTGGATGTTAGGAGAGCAAATGCCCGCTTTGGAAAGGCTCTTCCAGCTGCCGAGAACTGCTAATGGACCTTTGAAGCGTCTCTTGAAAGCCATCCTCCGGACACAGGTTCCAGTTATCCTCTTCTCTGGCTGCGCGAATGAGTACATTTCATTAAACAGTCAAGTAGCTTCTTAGTTTCAACTAAATACACAATTTCCTGAACTTTCATGTTTCTACCGAGTGGGAGAATATCAACAAGCTTCAAAGGCCATGACATTATTTTTCCCATCTAATAGTGTAGAATCAACTCGAGAACAATCTACCGTAATATAAACCATTATAGAGCGGAAATATTCTATCCGAGGACACATACAACCTAAAAGCTGATACCCATCAAAGTTCCGCCCTCATCAAGCACTGTTTCT
This sequence comes from Trinorchestia longiramus, assembly GCA_006783055.1. Classification (NCBI taxonomy): domain Eukaryota; kingdom Metazoa; phylum Arthropoda; class Malacostraca; order Amphipoda; family Talitridae; genus Trinorchestia; species Trinorchestia longiramus. The sequence goes on along the minus strand of VCRD01002528.1, from coordinate 70,675 downwards.
GCTGAGTCCGTGGTAAAGACGCGCAGATGTTCCAGATCCAATTAGACGTACCCAATGGGAGACGAGATCAAAGCAGTTCCAGATCTCAAGAATACTCGCGAGGGAACTGAGTGTCCTCCATCAATCGTAGCTTGATGCGCGCAAGGAAGGAGATGCTGGATCGAATTTCATTAAGCAGTTGAGGTGCAGGAAAAAATTGGAAGAGACAAAGTGCATGACAAAGATGAACAATAAAAAAAGCCGCGCCAGCTTTCTGTCTGCTTTGAACATGTTCGTAAAGTCGTCGGTTCACATGCGCTAAGAAAGAACAATATCTGTATGCTCTTAGTTCAAAACAGATACCAATTATAAAATGGTTACAAAGACATGTTGCTTTCAATTCAAATTTTTTCGTTTAACCTGATTTCTGAAATTCCAATCCTCTCTAAATTATACTTAAAATCTCCCAATAATATAAGCTAGTAAAATGCATTGCTAAAACAAATGTTCATAATCAGCTACTCATCTCTGTTTCTGAAACCAAGATGTCTTGATCCTGTTTACTACAGAATAGGATCTCCTTCACCCAATACACAAGTATCACGTCCATTAAAAAAAAATATTGTCAAATACTCGCTGCGGGAAAATTCATGAGGTAGTGTCACTAAAATCTGCAACTTAAATACAGGTTGAAAAGAGACGATAAATATGCACGAAAAATGTATATGTGTACAAAACAACCTAAGAAAAAAATTTAGCAGTTATGTTTCTTTCACTCAAATAATTCTATATACATACACTTGTAGAAATAAGCTCTGTTTTTGGCTCTGTATGTTCAGCTCCGTCTTGGACACAGCAAGGCAAATATAGTCCCTAACATCGAGATGGTTTCTGGCTTTTTTTTAATGGTCTCCAGGTTAGAAAATGTAGCTTATCGAAGCTATGTTTGCTTCGAAATGAATAAGCATTACTGATGCCTTCTTGTTCAGTAGTGGATTCGCAGCTCGTGGTCCATCCCCGGTCGAAGGCCTGTGATTCCGGGTTGAATGCTGCTCTAAATAAATTAGCTCTGTAATGCATTAACGATAGTTGAATAACTCGTAGTAGTAGGTATATGTAATAGTGAAAGGCTAAGTTTACATGTATTCTATTTCTCCCTAGTTTGGACCTACAACAACCCTAGTAGACACAGACATGGGCTCCACGTGGGGCCCATGTGGTTGGCCAACACAGCCCATGTGGGCTCCATGTGGTTTCTTGGAAAAAAAACCATGTGAAAATTTTTTTATGAGGATAGTACGCATTTTTTGGAGAATTTACACCTGGGCTACACCTGGGCTGACCATGTAGGGAAATTCCCATGGCTGGTCATATCATATCCACATTACGAACCCATGTAAAACCCAGATTTTAGGTTTCATGACAAAATCATTTTCTGCCCACTCTATGCCCAGGAGCTTATATATGTATTTTGATGCTGCCCATCCAAAGCCCAGGGACCCACGTGGGCCCAACATGGGCCCCATTTGACCTGTCTAATTGGGAAGTGTGAGAAAGAATTATTTTACCCTTATTGTAGAAATCGATCAGACTTTAATTTTGCTTAGAAAGTAGGATTTTTCTGTAAAGAATGTTTCTTATTGAGTTCATACATTCAAAAAAAGGGGGATACTTGAAACTGTCATAGTTTTGTCACTATACAACAGCCAGTTAACCTACATGATTAGAAGCCCGCTTCCAATTGAGCGTATTTGAAATTCAGAGTACACAATAATTTAACCTTCAAAATTATGACAAGTTGAAAAATATACTAGCAGTATGAATCTGTCGTCTAGAGACTAAACATATCAAGATCATGGAATATCGAGATAAATAACAAAGTCGAATATTTCATTACACCGATGTTAAAATTCTCTTCTAAGTGAATCCGTAAATGTATGTTAACATATCTTGCTTCAGATTTCTTTCGTTTTATCCCTTTTGAAGTTTTCCACTTCAAACCCCTTTCTAGTTATCTTTATTTTTTTGTGGAATTTAATGAAGGTTTTGTTCTTTAAATTCATTTTCTTTTGCATTCATTGCACAAATTTTAGGGGATATTTTAATACTTCAGTTTCATCTTAGAAGTCGAGAAGTGTCGCTGTCAAGTAAGAATGCCACTGACAACCACCAAAACTAATTGCAAATACTTCAGGCTCTGGCAAAAAAATGATCAACTTGGGGAAGTGAACTGCGAGACTTTGGTTGCGCTCTTGAATTGTTTCGACACTTTTGCTGGTATTCGTTTTAGAAGTATCGGAAAGAAGGAGAGGCTACTTGAGCTAAAGTTTCAGGTATTCTGTCGACGAAAAAGTCTTCGTATTGCGATCGGCTAAAGTTCCCTTAAAGCGGACTTAGTTTGCCGACTGGTTTGAGTGAAAAGTTTTAGCCAAATTTGTCACGTGATCCTTCGTCAAGCAAAGGAGATGTTTTATACCTACAGCAATTTTGTCCTTCTGATGATTACACTTACATTAGAACTTTTCCTAAATTTCGGAACAGCAAGTTAAAGCAGGCTGTACTTGAGGCCTGAAACCTAGCATAATGAAAAGCAGGCTCGTCTGTACGCAACCAAAAATTGTGATGCTCGACTACAATGTTGAGCGTGGCCCTATGCAACGCCGCTCGCAGATGACAGAGGGCTGCGTAGCTCCCCTCGGAGACCCTCGGAAATGAAGGGTCAGAAGAGCTGCTCGTAACGAGTCTCAACCGAATCTTTACTGGTAGCTTTGTCTGGAAGCAGCGTCGGTTCTGGTTCTGTTTAAAGAACAGTGGAGTTATAGAAGACAACCATGATGCACGGAGACAGCGGAGGCCACTTTGTCTGCCGTAAACAGCTTTATTTTCGTGATGATGCTGCTTTACAGCCCTCACTCCCTCATATAATTAGAGAACTGTTTGCTCATAAAACAAAACTTGCAATGATTGCACTGCGAGGCAGAGGATGAGGCTCCTGGTTAGCATTTACCTCAGAAAAGTTGCAGCGGCAGTTGTTCTTCCGGCAATGCTTATTTTGTGAGGAAATATGACGGTGCAGTAATGTATAGTCATGGGACCAAAAAATATCTATGTTTATGTGATTTAAATTTTAATATCTTTCCTTAAGGCCGAAACGTAATGGATTCTCTGCAATCACCAACGGCAATCAGTTGGCGATTTTAAAAATTCAGATGCTCACTTTTCATGTTTTTCCCTTTTACGCTTTCCAAATCGCTATTTTTGAAGTGAAAAGCATCGTCAAAAATTTAGATACGTTTCTCTGATATTATATGAAATAACTATTAGTTGTAAATAATTCAGGCACGTATCGGAAAATGTCCATACTGTGCACTCTTGGTATGCTTGTCTGTTTTATGAGTTACCATACAGCGGCAATAAAATTGGTCAGTTTAAATTTTAAATCAACATTTCAGCTTGCAAAATGTGTGTACAGTATTTTTTACAGACTTTTATGTCCCCTGAATCTGTAAAGAATAAATATTACTCGAAAAAATTTGTTTAACGCAACTACTTCTTGAGAAAATATACTTACAGTTGTCAATGGGCCACTAGTGAAAAACTGCCAGTCCTTGTTGACCTCGATTTGATGGACCAAATGTATTAGACTAAAAAAGCACATTAGGAATTTTGCTGTCGAGATCAAAATGACTCAAAATCAGGGCGTGAGCAAAAGTTTTAATTTTAATAATACATGAGCGGAAATGGCGATAAATTCAGAGCACAGCTTTTTTCAAGCCCTAAAGCATTTGTCTTCGCTTGAACTGAAAGTTTGCTCTCATAAATTAGCTAGAAAGATCGTAAATACTTAATCCTTCCAAATAACTGGGAAAAACAAGTACTCTTTGTCTTAGATCACGTGAAATGTTCCAAAGGGTAAATTTTATTCAATTTTTTTAAACAAATAAAAATAATCGTACAACTGTTTTTCAGTGAACAGAATTTTAAGAAATACATGATATTATGGTACTAAATAAGAATATTTCTAAGAAATCTCACGCGTAACGGGAAAAAATGACCAATGTAATAGTGATTATAATTAATAGTAAATATTTGGGGTATCAAACTTCCTTCCACCTGCTGTGCTAAAATAAGTAAAAATTCTGGCTTAAGATACGGGAAAAATAAAAACACAGAAACATGCATTTGCGTCTATAACTTTAGACCTACATTTTTATATTCATAAGTTGATTCTAATACTCATCTCGACTCACTAACGCTCACGTGTTATTGAGTGGTACATATATCAAAATAAAGCAGTACATAATTTGACAGCGCTGTGGTTTGTAGATAAATATCAGGTTGGTGCAAAAGTTGTTGCCGATTATGAAGAGAAGAATTAAAAATTATCTAAATTGATAAAAAAAATTATCTATTTCTATTGCTGATTTATAATATCATGAGTAATTTAAACCTCTTTCTTTCAGACTATTAAGGAATCATTCATATTTTGCTGCATTATTTGCATCTATGTTCAACACAACTAAAGAATATATCAGACATGCTTTACGAGTTTCATAGAGTGCAAGTGCTGCAGCACAAAACGTCCAAAGTGCATATGGAAATGATGCTGTGAAGGAGAGAACTTCCAGATGGGGTTTTCCCCGTTTTCTTAAAGGAAATTTCAACTTGAAAGACGAGGTTAAAGGTGGTCGCCCAAAAAAGCTTGATTTGGAGTTGTTGGAAGCCGCTGTTACTGAAGATTCGACAGTAACCTAGAGGGAACTGGCTAACCAATTTGATGTAACCCATACAACCGTGGTACGCCAACTGAAACAAATGGGAAAGGTTTCAGTATTCGGAAAATGGGTTCTGCGCGAGCTGTCTCCTGAGAACCTGTCCCAACGTGTTTCTTTCCAACGAATCTTTGCTTTGATTGCAACTTGATAGAGAACGAACTTGATTTGGAGGTTTCACCCCATCCAGCATATTCTCCCGACTTCGCTTCTTCTGATTATCTCTTATTTCGGAGATTACTGAACCATTTAAATGGCCATAGGTTGACATTACGGGAAGAGATTAAGAATGAGTTAGATTCATATTCCGCATCAAAACTTAAATAATTTTACAAACGAGGCATATATAAACTCGTTGACAGATGGAATGAAGTCATAGAAGCCCAAGGATGTTATTGTTATGAATAAATTCTTCAAAAACAACCATTTTTTCATTCTCAAAATCGAGCTTATAAATCGGCAAAAACTTTTGCACCAACCTGATACGAAAAAATAAATAAATATATGAATAGGTTGATGGGCATGAATGAATGGCTGCTCTAAAATTACGAGGTTGTGCTCATTCTTAATTTGACAGAATGTTGGAAAGTCAGCAGATTTCAATAGAAGGTCGAAACTGGAACAATAATATTAATTGTTGAATGAGAAAGAGAAGTGATTGGGTGGCCAGTCTTATAGGAAACGTTGGTTGTGTGATGAGAGTTTAGTGCTGCCAAAATAAGACTGCATGCCAGAATCCCTTCTTAAAAAATAGGCACATGCATTTCCCATCCATTCCTGCATTCGGTCCTCTCTATTAAGAAAATGCGATCATAAAACTATTTCAATGAAATACTTAGAAGTCGATTCGAATAAAAATCATTTCTATCAACTATTATACTTCATTCATTAACTCCGTATTCAAATAGCCCATTAATGGTAGCTCTTCGTACATCGACCGTCTTACTACGCTCAGAATGACAGCATAAAGATAAAATTTTCCACAGTAAAATTTAACTCTTTTATGGACTTCTAGCTCAGAATTTGTAGCCAAATTTACAATCGATAATTGCCTCATCAAATTCTTAGAAATATTCTGGTTCACTGATTCAAATATCCAAAAAAATTCCACCAACAGACAGACTTGGTGCCGCCGAGGCCAATGGTGATGTGACCAAAAGAACGAAGTAAATATTGTTTTATTTTGAAAATAATTGTTACAACATTGTTCATCATAGCAATTTTTGGTAACAGTTGGGTGAACCGCTTTATTTACTGAAGTGTTAGATGGTAACTTGTCTTCATGACAAGATAATGAATAATTTTGCAACGGATACTTGCATTCGGCGTAAGCAATGGTACTGTTAAATTATGCTGTGTTTAATGCGAGTCCAGGTTGGAATAGCCTTAACCGTCATAAAATGCCCTACGTACTGTACATCAAGTTGCTAAATTTGCAAGGATGAAAGCACGTTTTCATTTTTCTGATCTTGCGTGGAAACTCATACTACTGACAGAATCCTATTTCACATGTGTCTATTCTGCGCCCACAGGACTGTTTGGTAGCCCCGAGTAGTGCGGCGTATTAGTTCCGGAGACAAACATCCTCAAACTTCATTAGGGACGACCTGCCAATCCGCCCCATACCTCATCTGACCGTCAGCCGGCAATAACATTTCGGGGCCGACCGAGCGGATCACTGACTTCCGACTGACGCTGGTGTTCAAGCTGGCAAGCTAGACGATGAGCTCCTTGGGAGAAAGAAGACGACAGGCCATTTATCTCTCTCACATGCTATTTTATTGCAGGAAATTGAAAAACGAAAATTCTAGAGCCTCGTGTTTGATAACGAGTGCTGTACTGACTTCCCCCGGAAATGAGATGAATCCTCGAGTTCCTGCACTCAATTGTTACATTGGTAAATGCAAGTCAAAAGCACATTTGACTCATGAAACTCGATTGAATAACCCAAAAGAATATTCTATCGGAACGACCGAGTTCCCAATGTTGTTTACATGCTTTTCTTTTTAGAAAATACTCACGCTCGTACAGAATTTGTTTGTAGCGACATATATTTCTAATATCGTTATTTTCGTATAGTCTACATAAGAAAATCACAATTTTCACAAGCTTTTGCGGCCAAAATCATAACTTACTGTGCAATTGCGCGACTTGCTCCGTACTATACGAACTATTGTGTCAGCTCATCACGAAAGATGCATTATTTATCAGTTTACTATAATAAATCTTGTATTGGGCCTAAGTTCTAGTAACTTAAGATTCCCTTACTCCCATAATTAGCGTTTTTATTATCATTATGTTTTCTGATACATATTCAATTTGAATAGTAATGTAGAGCCAACCAAGAATCGTACAGGAAGCATATCTGCCGGCTCATTGTGTAACCTCCTAAACATGAAGTATAAACACTTTCACCAATCAAATCTATTTTTCTGAAGCCTATTAAAACCTGAATGAATGAATCAGACATGAATCAGACATGTCAGACATGAATTTTATCAGACATGTCAAAGTCTATAAAGATGTTTATTTTATCCACTATGGGGTTGTGCTCCTTTTATTATCTTTTGCAGAAATGGAATCATTTTAACTAAATACTTACTCTTATTATAAAACTTACTTGAACCTCCATCCGCCAAACTATGATACATTAAAATACTAGAAGTAAGTTACCAGTTCCATATCATACTTGTAGCTCAAAAAATTATGTGTCTCAGAACGATTCAAATAGTGATGCAGTGTCATGTACTTGATTTATATTTATTACATATTAAAGCAAATCGGTTTCACAACTTACATAACTTCGAAAAGCTTTTTAACATGTGTTTTTTATTAATGTAGTATAGCAACCTGTCAATATCATATATTTTCTGTTGAAAACTCAATTTAATTGAATCGTATTAATAGTAGATAAATTAGTTATCAGTCTTTCCTGAATTAAAATGGATCTTTTTGCCTAATGTAACTTCACAGTGACAAATTGCAACCATTTTAACTATTGGTACCTTTCTTTCTATTTTAAAACTCTTTTCATCACAAATTGTAATTGTTTCTAATATTCCCGAGTCTAGTTATTGACGACTGATAAAGTAACACCAACAATCTGCTTTTCTTCAGCCCTCACCAAAAGCGATCTTCCCCTGCCCCCGAGTTCATCAATCCAACGGCGTGAATTTTCATATTAACACGTTAAGTGCGATACGACCCACCGGTGGGTCACTCAGGTTAGGTTCTGTAATTTTTTCAAAGCTTTCTAGTGACTGTGTGTACAAAGTAAAGATTTGCACCGGCTAGACAATCGCACTCAACGTGTTAAAATAACTTATAAACTCAGCCGAGTATTTTCTGTAAAATTTGCAATGTTTTCTTTACCTCAGAAAAGATTTTCCTCCCCTTATGGAAGCAACATGTTTCTAATTTGCATCAGAGCATTCCCTCATTTTTTGCGTAAGACTAAAAATATGATCTGCCCCTGAATACCTAAAGTGGTTCATCCTTGAAGGAGAAGTCTGCCTCGCTCATATTTTATGACCTTATTAAAACTCGAGATAACAAAATTAAAGATTCTCCTTGTGCGTTTTTTTACAAGCATAGCCGTCCCCTCACAACGCCAGGCGTGACAAGGCAGTTGGTTGAATACGAGCGGCCCTCGCAGCTCAACCAATCACAGTCTTCTGGAGCCGCAGCGCACGTACCTCAAGCCTACGCTGAAGTAGAGCTTCATCTGTCAAGGGTGCGAGGCTAACAAGAACTGTGTTTTTCCCAAGTGGGTTCATTTTGTAAGCAAAGAATGAGTTAAACTGGTTGGAGTTCCTGAACCTCAAGTGTACGTATCGATTTTGGCACCTGGAAAAGCTTGAGTTTTCTACACTGTAATCAACATTGTATTTTTTCTCTGAAAGCGAATTTTGTTTTTAAACCAAGTGCAAAGGTAATTTTTTGTCCAACGTTAATCTAACATGCATATTAGCATAACTTATGGGCCAAAAATGCCCCTCTTGGCTTCACTTTCCTTATTTTAAAATGAACGTTAGTACGAGATATTCTCATAAGCATCCTTTTATCACTAGGGTTGCCCAAGGGCGGAAAATATTAGGAAATTGCTACAATATTACATGCTAATTTTGGTTGTAAAAGTAATATAAAACAGTTTAAGCTCGATAAAAACAGCATCGTCATTAACAGCGCGTTCAAGAGCCTCTATCCCAAAAGTCAGTAGGTTTTCAATGAAAATTAGATAATTGTTACTTCAGCATAGGAAAATTGCTCCAGTTTTTGTTAAATCTACTGTCCAGCGTTCTTATTCACTTTCAGAGTTCAATGCAGTTGAGGATTTATATCGCCTTCCAATTTAGGCTTACTGTGGGGGGCAAATTAATACAACACGTTGATTAAATCGCCAGATTGCGCATTTATAGACCACGTACAATTATGAAAATTGGACGATATATATATATATATATATATATATATATATATATATATATATATATA
>VCRD01002528.1:16804-61402 GCA_006783055.1 Trinorchestia longiramus | reverse complement strand
ATATATATATAAACAATGGTATAAAAAGTTTAATAATAAATCTAAAACCCACAAATATTTGATAGAAAAATATATAGGAACATGTATAATAAATACGGGAACAAAGATTTAAAATACCAGATTTTTTCTCAATATTATGCATGAAAATTATTTTAGGATTATTTCAGAATGTTCTAATACATTCTACAATGTGGCAACCGAACTTTTGTCAGCATTCATTTCTAATAACGTGTCACTGGTATAGCAGCTTTCGTTCTAAAAAGCCGTAGGCATGGGTAAGAATAAGGACATCAGCCAAGATCTTCGCAAACGTATTATGGAGCTCCATACTAAAGGTTTGGGATATTGGAAGATAAGTGTAGAACTATGTATTCCTAAAGGCTCGGTTGGAACAATAATATGTAAGTGGAAATGCCAGAATACGACTCTCAGCAAGCCTCGAACTGGCCGTCCACGGAAGAAAAACAACTGTGCTGCTGGAAAATTGGTCCGAACAGTAGTGCAGAGGCCTCAAACTACTCGTGAAGAATTGAAGGATGATCTCAAGGCATCTGGGATCGAAGCCAGTGAACACACGATCAGCAGGGCACTACGCCGTGAAGGTCTTTGCTCCCGCAACCCTCGTAGGACACCTCTTCTCCAGAAACGTCACATCAAGGACAGGCTGATGTATGTGAATGACCATTTGAACAAGCCAGCACCGTTTTGGAACTCAGTACTGTGGTCAGATGAAACTAAAATTGACATATTTGGCAGAAACAGCACAAACCATGTTTGGAGGCAACAAAACGAAGAGTATTAACCAAAGTGCACCATACCCACTGTTAAGTTTGGAGGTGGCTCAATCATGGTGTGGGGATGTTTCAGCTCATCAGGGGTAGGTAAACTTCACGTCATTATAGGAACCATAAATGACAGGAAATATCGTGAAACATTGGAAGAACAACTCCTACCTTCAGCTCGTTTGTTAAAATTTAAACGTGAATGGAAATTCCAACAAGACACCGATCCAAAGCATACTGCAAACGAAACCAAGGAATGGTTGAAGATAAAGAAGATAAACATTCTAGAATGACCAAGTCAATCCCAGGACATGAATCCGATTGAAAACTTGTGGAAGGAATTGAAATTGAAGATTCAGAAGAGAGGTTCGAATGACATCACTGAACTCAAAAAATTTGCATTGAAGAATGGAATAAGATTACGCCCGAAATTTGTAAAAGGCTGGTAGTTAACTACTATAAACGTCTTGAAGCCATAATTAATAATAAGAGCTATGCAACGAAGTATTAATGTATGTATATCTTGAAGTGCGTTGTAAACTTTTGTTCACGTATTTATTATACATGTTCCTACATATTTTTTCTATTAAATATTTGTGGGTTTTAGTTATATTATTAACCTTTTTTACTATTGTTTATATATAGTCCAATTTCCGTAATTATACGTGGTCTATAAATGTGCAATCTGGCGATTTAATCAACGTGTTGTGTTATTTGGCCCCACACTGTATGTGCTTTTGTTACAAAATTACTTTTTATAATAATAATACCGGCATGTGAATAAGCATGATAATATTGTTTTATAATACGTTATAAAAGTTATTTGCACAAGTGCTAAAGTACCATCAGAGAATTTCAAGACACTATTTACAAACCTGAGATATTGAATTTCCGTGCACCGATTTAATCGACTGAGACACTTGATGATCAATCACATTATATTGAGGTGTCTTGCAGAAAAGTGGTTTTGGTCCTAAATTATCTTGCATATACTGTGCTAGTCTGGCTACACTGAAATGATTACATACAGATGCTAGGTTACGAACAGCTTATTCCCTTTTCTCCTCTGTCACTATTCCCCTAGGCTACTTAAATAAATATCTCTCATAGTTTATTTTATTCTACGGTTTCAAGCATGGCAGTAAAGTCAAAGTCTGTGAGAATAAATACTGAAGTCTGTATAGAAGAGTGCCAATAGTAGAACCTGTATAATTCAATTAGAATAGCTGAATCCAAATCGTAGTGAAATGTTACCTGCATAGTGAAATCAGAATAGCTGAATCGAAGTTGTAGAACCTGCTCAGCAGTGTTGAGAGTCTCCTCAGAAGTTGGTGTCACAAAGTTGGTGCGGGGGAATCAGAGTCAAGGATTCAGAGTAGTGAATACTGATTCGATTAGAATGTGTCATGGAAACGGATTGGTGGAGTCTGAGACGGCGAAATGGAAACATGTGTGGCTCGGACAATTGCTTGCTCAGAGAATCCAAGAATAGGGCAATAAACATAGTAGAGGAACAATGTTTGATAAATAAGGTTTTATGTAATGAGAAGTAGTGGGGTAGCAACATTGCAGTGAAAAATTTGATGGGCATAGTAGATTGTTTACGAGAAACCGCTTTAACAACCAACAGAATGGACGTCATTTCTTGTACCTATAATGATTTTCGTCTAAAATGCGCTAGAAATGAAAGATGAATGAATTTTTTATCAGTTGTATGTTAATGTGTCTTTTTTCTTCATTCTTGAAGACAGTTTCAATTCATAGATCAACAGCTGATGGTTATTTTAGCCGGGATGATCCTTTCATTATTTATAGAGCAAAACTCTCCTATAAAAACCTTTACCAATCATTTTTTTTCAAAAACGTTAAGTTGTGCATCTGATTGTTGCAAATGTGGCAAATATGATAACCACTTTTTACAAAACGTTGCTTCCTTTCGATCACCGCGTTGAAATTACCATGGTTTCATTCGACTGCTATCATTTGTATCAATTATCAGTACGATTTTGGTGCTATGAGGTGTATGGTTGAAAAAGAGTAATGTCTCTTTTTTCACTAACAGTTTACTGTAGTGATTTCCCTCAAACGAATTCCAAGGCTAAAACGTCGAATAATCGTTGTGATAAACAAAAAATCCTGTTTGCCAGTGCATGTGTCTTTGCCCATCCATCTCAGAGGTTTCACATTTCATCTTTTTCTTAAATTCCGTCTCATATTTTTTATACATTAGCCATGAAGCTGCTGCTTCTGTTTATTGAATGTATTAAACTACTGTGAGTGTTCCTATCATTTGTCCTGATACATTATTTAAAACATGGGCATTTCTCCATCAATATTAGGATGCTCACAGTTATGTGACAAATATTCATCATTACAAAAAACTTCGATGTGTAATTGATTATTACATAGTAGCATTAACTCTTTGAAGTGCCTCCTCGCTCGTGAAAACCTTAGTGTGCTAACTAGTCTCAGCTCCCCGCACGCCTCTCACAACAGTCAACTTACATGATCAGGCTCAATAAGTCATCGCCCGTAGAATCTGTTTATAATAACATTCCTCTTTATAAGAAAAATGGATAGAGGAACTACAGGTAAAAAATTATGATTACTGTAAAAATAAGTACAGCTATTATAATACAAATACTCTTATGAATTATTATTTTGATGATGACAAAATTATGATATTTTTAGGAATCTTGATTAGATTTATAACAATTAAAACAATGCAAATATTGAATAAGTAATCATGTGGTAATTTTGACAGGAGTAACTATAGATAAACTAAATAAAAATATTCTTGACTGTTATAAGATAAAGTTACAGCAAAATTACGTTGCCAACCATTCAAGAACATTACAGCAGACCCAGAGTTAATTTCTTAGGTGACCCTAAAGCAGGCTGGGCATCATCACGCTTCACTAATGACGTTTAATATGCCCAACAAAAGAATCCTCCACGTTCCAGGCATGACAAGGTTCCAGGGAAGGCCAGACAAGAAGACAAGAATTCTAATAAGCTAACTTTTCCAGGAGGCGATGCGAAAAGTTGCAAGCCCGTCAGCCATTCATCCAAATTAAATGAAATATTTTCCAGGATGCTGAGCGTTCCTGCAAGACGAGTTAGCGAGTAATTTGCTGAGTGATGTCTGGAGTCATCAGTGCGAGCATCCTACCTCAGATGAGCATCAAACGAGCAAGCCTCGAGCCAAGTTCTACCCTCAATAAAAAAAATTCTACTGCAAGCACAAGCCTAACTTAGCCATTTTTGGTAGCGTAATTTAAACTGGAGGTCCATTTATTAAAGTTAGCTGAACAATATCCCTGTTGTATACATGATCTACTTTTTAAACTTGCATGATTTTCTAAATAGATTGCTATACATCGCCACATGTACCTTCTATTGAAAAACATCATGTGGTTTTGATCATCCGCACAGGCCGTAAAACACAGCTCCAGTAATACATACATCACCCGCCTAGCAGGTCTAACATACGTGGTGACAATAAAACATGGCTCAGATCCCACTGAAATGTTCAGCGACAATGTATTGATATTTTGGAGATTTCTCTATCTCTTGAGATTCCTCTCAAATGTTTCAAGATCGAAAATTAAGTACGAGATAATCCAACATCGTGACTATGTCGAAAATTTACCGGGCAGCCCATACTAACCTACTCTAGCGCCCTACTACTAACCAACCTACAGCATTTGACTTGTGTAGCGACGGCATGGGACTTTGATAGCAACGCTAGAATGAGCCAAAGAGCTCGTTTTTATGACCTTATTTAATTTTAGGTTAATTTAAACTTTCCAGGTGTTTTTCTCTTTACCACAGTCCGCTCATTATGTTCCAGTGCGTACAAAGTATTGGGAGAACCTGTAGCTACTAACAATCCTATTTTAGTACATCCCTTTAATATATACCTACCTGCTCTTTGAAATGAAAGGGGAAACGTTACATATACAGTACGAATAGCAAACATTATGCACACTAAGGTATACCTAAATAAGCGTGGATGCCTAAAAGAGTGTGATTTGAAATGTCGCAGTAATTACCCTAGTTAGAAATATATTTTAAACATATAAAATTTTTATTTCAAGTTTGAAGTTTTACATATATACCTAGTAATTTAAGACAACCACAGCTATAAAAAAGTTCTAAACAGCATTACTTTGTATTTGAAAAATTGATCATCTCATTACTTCGTTCTTTGGAAACATTGAAGTTTCCTAGCAAAGTCTAGCGGCAACGAAGGAAAGTTTTGTTCATTAGGGCAAACAGGTGTACACTGAACAATGGAGTAGGCAACAAAGGCAACAACGGGCACGAGTGTATCGGAAAATTCGGATCCGATAGAGAACACGTTGCGAGAGGGAAGCAAGACGAAGACGAATGGATCGACAGGATCCCCGTGACACAAGTTCCAAGTCCCACAAAATACATCCGACATAAAAAAGGGAAACGTTGATCTATAAATTTTTTGGCCGATCATGTTAGGTCCGGTTGAGTCTCATAAAAAATAATGGTATACAAACTGTCTTGGCTAGCCCTTTGAAACGAAGAAGCTCATGGAAGATTTGACTTGTAGGACATTTTCTATCTAGAACATTTTTCAAATCATTCAATTAAAAAATTATTTCTCGTAACAACAAATAAAAAATTATGATTTTTATATCATTCAACTGTATTAGTTCTTCTTAGTATTTTTTGGGTCAGGGAAGGTAACAAAAACACCAACTTTAGCATACAGAAAAAACCTACAAAATTGAATGACCAAAGCACATCAGGAATTTTTCTTGGAGATGGAAAACAATGCCTCTAACTTAACAGCTAATTCATTTTACAGTTTAGTAAAGTAATCAGCAAGCAAGCGACTTGACTATTCACTAATTGAACTAACATTTATACCTATTTATTTTTCATGTATTCATAGTAGAAAACAATTTCAACAACTATCACTTGCAAAATTCAACGAGTCCTACCTTCCTTCGAAATAGAATCAATAATGCCGACCTAATGCATCTCTGCTGAATCCCACGTCCAGACCCTCCACTTTTCAAAAAAGTAAGAGCTCGATCAACACACCTCTTCGAGCTTTGGAAGAGCGAACAATTTGGTTCCTGTTGGTAAGACTCGTTCGTTCTGATTGGCTCATGAATCGATGATGATCTGAAAGCGCAATAGCCCCATAAGATAACCCTCATGTTGGCATGATGCGAAGACAGTATTCAGTACATTACAGACGAGGCAGAGTTCTTGATGACACCACTCATTGTTCGTTCGCATAATTTGTCTTTGATTTTAGAGGAGCTTGGCTCAAGATAATTTGCAATATCATGTTCGGAGAAAACTTTTTCAGGATTGACATCTCTCTAACATACCTTTTTCTAAAAGTCTTTAGAATAAAATATCAGTGTTTTACACATATGGTATACGTATTCACACGATAAAATTACATCATGCGTAGAATAAAATATTTTGAATCTATAGGTGATCGATTTAATTCTCAATTTTTCTAGACGGATTACTTAGAGAGTATAGAATAAACTTACTACAAGATGTTTCCTTTTTTTCAAAATGTAACTAAATCTCAATTTGGACGATGGCCTTTGAAACATACATTGGTGTCACTAAATTTTCACGTCGTATTAATGCACTTCTTAAATAAAATTATTTTCTCTTTTCATGTGTACAGTCAATGGCATCAATTTCATAAAGGAGAAAATACAATATAATTCTAAAAATACCGTGGAAGAGATTTCGGAATTCAGAATACACAATAAAAAACATTGCCCTGAAATGTTATACCTAAGAATGTTTATGCCCTTATTGAGAAACGTGATGAATGATGTATTTTTAGGCCTGCTGGACCTACATAGAACTGTAGTGATTTCATTCTTGCCTTGTTTATTTATTCGGCGAAGGAAGCAAAGTTTTTCCATCAGCGCCCGGCCGAGCAGCAGTGGCTTATCCCTCCCACAGACCGGAGAGTTCGGTGTACTTTCGTGCATGCCATGGACTGAGCGAAGTAAGGAAAGAACCATGGAAAGTGAACTTGAGAATCACTTGACAGAAGAAAAGAAGTGGTCGTCCAATTCCAAGCATTTGTTTGTTGAAAAGAGAATCATCGCATGGTTTGTGTAGGGTAGCTGGAAAGGCATTTTCCGATTCTACACTTGAAATTTTTTCTCAGAGAAGGAAAAAGTTGCTTCTGATGGAAAAATGTAGACAACAAACTATATCAATGATGACAAAGCACCAAATTTTCTACTAAAGGCAGAGTCCAAGATGATGACGCGTTCTGATAAATAAAGAGTGCCAAAAGCTCAGCAAACGTTAATATTGTGGGTCCCAAAACAGATCATCTATCGAACACAAACCAGCGCTCTCATTAAAAACAATCACAATTTATAGAACTTTTATTAAAGCATTTACGTACTTACATATACCGTAGGTCGATCAAACAGTCTTCTCAAATTGAACTGGTTGCTCTTTCCACAGCGATCAGCAGAAAAAGAATAAATCTCGGGTATACTTTCAAAAATGTCATGATCAAGAACATGGCTCCGAAATTCTCTGATTATGCATATAAATGAAAAAATAGTATTGCTATTCAAATAGTGGAAAGTTGTATCAAATTTGTGACATAGACTGGAGGGCGTGTTAGCACAGTCATGCTAAACAACGTCACTTGTCTATCATAAAATATTTATGACTATTATTCCGTTTAGGGGAAATTAAATAAAGTTCGTAACAGTTTAAAACACCGTTATACTGCAAACGTGTACTCCTTAGCGAGAAGTCTTTTCAAGTTCAATTAAAAATGAATTGAAACTCAGCACAATGCGATTAAAACTTGCATAAGCTTCAAAATGAAATCTTCCAGTGAGGAAAGAATTCTAAGAAGTGCTTTTACAAAATATTTTTTCAAATGCTGATAATATTAAATTTCCTGTACACTAAAATTTGTCTGATTTAGGAGAGACTATTAAAATTTATGTTTGAAGAATCTATAATTCTGCTAATGAATACTATTAACGAGCTGAATAATACAGAGATACTTTTTACGTTGATGCAGGTATTTTCAATTCAACCATACATACATATACCCGATAAAAATTCTTAACAAGGATTACATGAACACCAGTGTTCAAGTAACCTCTACAAATTATCGGAGCGTAACTTTGTCTCAAGTCCATCGAAAACTGTAATAATTCATACAAACTGTGTTTGCCAGTGTTAAATTTCCATAGATAAAGGCGTATTCAAATGCTGGATTCCTAATAATCCTAAGAAAGTCATACAACTTCAAAATTTTTTGAGCAACAAGGAATGAGAAGTACCTTCAAAGTGAACTAGAAAATTTACCGTGGAGACGACCAGGACTCAAAACATACAAAGCGGCAAATGTTAACGCTGGAATCCACTGATTGACTATGAACAATACTGAGACGTATGCTACGACTAGCGTAGCTCTGCTCTACATTTATTGATATCACTTCTTTCAAAAAAATACAATAATTATACAAACTATGTATTAACATCTCCTGTGCCAAAAATTTTCGTGAAAGTGAAGCATTATTAAAAAAAGTTACTCCCTCCGGTCTGAAATATTTGCTACACAAGGAGAAAACTCTCTGCGTTTTAGTGTCTTTAAACCAACTTCTGTTTTGAGAACAGTAAACGATCGTGCACAGTGTGTTGAACACAAATGTTGTCTAATAAATAATAGCGTAGAAGGTAATATAATTCTGTCTTTTTAATTTTTCAGATAATATATAAAAGAATTACCTGCAGGAAATGGCACACTGTCAAAATTCGTCAAGACAATGCTCGACCACACATACATTCAACTGATCCCTTATTTACGGAAGCATCGGAAAAATTAGGCCTGAATATTGAAAGTGTTAACCAGCCTCCAAACAGTCCAAATCTGAATGTACGTGACCTCGGCTATTTCTATTCAATCCAATCCCCTCAACGTCAAAAAGCACCACGTTCCGTAATATTTCCGAATATCTATAATTTATTCAATATGCTTTCTATCAACGTCGATAACCTGCTGCAAACGTTTGGAAAATGTTTGACGTGAGTCACGAATGATTGTTTGGGGATTTTTGCCATTTCATCCTCAGCTCCTCAGCTTCTCCCTGGTGGATTTTACCAATTTTGATGTTCGAGCTGCTTGAAGGCGACCTTACCCTGGCCTATTAGCTACCTTCCCAGTCTCTTTGAATCGCTTAAGTGTTCTCCAAACCAGCATTCTGTTCACATTTAGTGATTTGGCAATGTCCCGTGGTGACTTTCCTGACTTATGCAACTTTACAATTGCTATTCTACTATTTAGATCTTGAGCCATTATCTGGTAAAAAGTATCTGGTAAAAGTTTGGATTGTATTTGAGCATAAATAAAATAGTTGCAACGATCAATTTTGAACACCTTGTATACTCGTAGATTTCTCAAACGCAAGACGCTATGCACTTTCCCTAGCCTGATTGACTAGAGTGAAACCCTTCTATGACCTTATTAAGGTTCATAAGGGGGGAACGTCGTAGAATAGATAACATTTCACCACGTCATCCCACATACAATGAAACATTAAAAGCGCATGTAGAGTTTGTAAGTGAAATTACTTGTTCTAAATTTTCGGCTCAACTGTACCTCGTTATTTGAAGCACGTATGAATTATATTAAAAATTGGGCTCAGTCCGTTTGAAATATACGAATTTTAAATGAGCTATTGCAGGTAATTAGATCATACCTTGTTTGTGTGCAGTCAAATCACTGAAATTACAATAAATAATATTACATAAAATATAATTGCAATTACAACTGCATGGTTCTCAATTTCATAATTTATCTATTTCAAAATTACTACCCATTGACAACGTTAAAGAGGTAACGATAAATATACTCTAAAATATATTTATAACTCACTATATAAAACTTATTAAATCGCTATGAGATATCAAACCTTTGTCTTAATTTCTCTCTTTCACGGTCTCTTATTACCCATTTAACCTGTAATTTCATGGTGAGTTGATTCTAGAGATTTATAATAGTTGTTTCAGGATCACTTCGAGCATCAGCTGCAATGATAATTAATAGATAAATATGAACGCTCACGAGACCATACAACGATAAAACAATGGAAGCTACTTCCATAACAGACAATTAAGAGCAGATATGAACCTTGCTATAGACACTAAGTTCACTCCTATAAACATCAAAACAGTATGAGATCCCCGCATCGGAAGAGATAGATTCTGTACAACTTTCGAAAAATCACTGTTGCTGTTGCTCCATCAAAGGCACAGAGTGGGTGGGGAGTTGCTTGACTTAGCATTGTATGTATGCTGAGATTAATACACTTGCTCTCTGTCGCGACATACAGGTACGACTAGTACGACCGATGTATTATACTTCGATGCACAGAGCTCACTACTACGAGTAGATCTACTTAAATCTGATGGAATATGCGAATTTTGAATTTGAAATAAGCTTATAAAGTGGAGCCTTGGCTTACGAACTACCTGATATACCAGCTATTTCGTTTAACAAGCAAGTTCTCCGTTAATGACTGAGAGCGGCAATAAAGATCGGCGAAAGCCCTCGGATCTTAGGTTGGACTTTCGCTGAAGAAAACGATAAGTAAAAAAACATATTAACTATACTGTAATAAAGTCGAGTAATAAATTATTTCAGT
Source organism: Trinorchestia longiramus (assembly GCA_006783055.1). NCBI lineage: Eukaryota > Metazoa > Arthropoda > Malacostraca > Amphipoda > Talitridae > Trinorchestia > Trinorchestia longiramus. The sequence goes on along the minus strand of VCRD01002528.1, from coordinate 50,913 downwards.
ATATGACATAATAATCAATTATAATATATATGGTTCTTGATGTAAATAATAACTGAGTAAATAAGAAATATCATTGTCTTTCCAGAATTTATCAATCGATCGATAATAACTTTAGCACCTAAAGCGAAAACAACATTACAGAGCCTATTATCAAGTTCTTCTTAATTCAATTTTTCCTATTTAGCCTATCTATCATCATAAATGCGTTCCTTTGCTCAAAATTCTTAAAGAGGAAATTAAACTTTATAAATGGTTTGTTTACAGCGAATATTTTGCGGCGTGAGACGGAATCAAGAAGCTCTATATTAAGGTCAATAGACCTTATGTGCCCGAATTGCTAGTATTCCTGCTTAGAAGCTCGGTCTGGAAACGAATTGTACTTGCTAACCAAGCTTTCACTGCACAGTGGAAACTCTGTTAAATATTATTATTTCTGAATATAAAATTTCTGGTGAATTTCATATAAACGTATTATATTTTGAACCAAGATGTACATGTCGCGAAAGAGAAGCTATTTAGCTGCAAAATTTTCAAAAATTCTTCAAATTTTGTGCCTAAGGCTCATATAAATGTAATACTCAAAGTACAAGGATAGGAACGCTGGGAAAGCTATCAAACCATCAGCCATTTCCTATCGAACGAACGTCGTTCCTGAAATGAGTATAAAAGTCAACGTATACAACCATGTTCCTGTAGCTCATGTTCATTCTGGTTAAATGTGCACACGCGCCAACAGTTGGTAAACCTGCATTTCAGAAGATATCACCCGATGATAGTTAATAAGACAATTACTTTGGCTTAGAAAATCGATATTGGTATTTTACAAAGTTCGATTCACCTTAATCTCTCTGGGCATCGTTTCCCAATCAATTGAATAAATTAACTATTTTTAAAATTATTGAATTTAGCAAGGACAACTGCATTATTTTTAGCCAATAAAATTGCATTTTGTTTTGGAGTGACGCTTCATTTCGATATGGCTTCATCATGCATGCATTGTCGCTCCACTTCGCAGATGCAGAGCGAAGACAAAACCTAAATATTAGCTCACAGGTCTCTGAAAAATGCAAAGATATTATCTGTCAGGTGTGTGGCATATCATTTTAAAATTCTGCAAAACTCATTCAAGTTTTTAAGATGTTCAGATCTGCCACACAGCAGCACCGAACTCAAATGGAAACTCGATAGCGCTGCGGCACACGGAGTTACACAGACGCTGCAAACTCGATACGATGTGAATTTCCATGTTATTGGGCAATGGACTCAACTTTGAGTGCAGTATTAGCTTCGTATCAAATGAACTGGAACGTTAGGGCAGCACAAATTACAATTCCATGTACTGATATCGATTCTTCCGATTTGTGTTGGAATATTATCTGGCAAATGATGGCAGCAGTTCTACTTACAGGTATGTTTTGATATTTTTTTATGCCGAAAGGAAATAGTTACGTAGATTTTTGAACAATTTTTTCTCGTTTGAATTAGCTCCTGAATATGTTGGTTACTTATTTTTCTGCTTTCAGTTTGCTTGTAGATTGAGTGGATGAGGCTCAGCGTAGGACAAGAGATATCTGAACAAATTTTTTATCACTTGCCGATCCGTGCCTTGCAAACATTTTTTGAAGCTGCTAAAATTATTCTAAATTTGAAATAAATATGCAAGTGTTCCTAAAAATCAATTATTTACTTATTTGAAAAATTTATTGCATATATAAAAAAGTAATGAGCCTTCTATAACAAGTACCTACAGTCAAATGCGTATGTCATATGCACGCGTATACTGTGGTATATATGTTTTCAAAATTTAAACTCATATTATCATATATATATATATATATATATATATATATATATATATATATATATATATATATATATATATATATATATATATACATATAGTATATATATATATATATATATATACCTTACACTACAGTCCGACGTCCTCAAAAACTACAGGGTGCGCCAACATAACTTCCTTTTTTCAAAGAAATTTGTTTTGATAAAAAATGAGTTATGTTACTGCACTCTGTGCTACTTAGCTCGTTGTACAATGTTTGACTACGAGTCGTCATTTCGTCAATTTCTGGGGCGTAACTGAACGCTAGTTGAGCAGTGACTAGAATTCATATGCGAATAATTCTCATGAAAATTCAAGAGTTGAAACAATGATAAATAGCCCATTTCTCGAGACGCAAAGACCGCGTCAGTGTGTTTTGCCATCTTAATCATATATTGTTGGAAAAAATCATCAATATAATCAGTTCCTTGTTTTTTCTTCACCGTAATGTTTTTATCAAAAAAGAATCAAAATATACCTGAATTTCATTGACTTTAGGCAGACTTCCAACACAACTTCGTTTCACAAACGAGCGGTCAGTGCACAAATGGTCGGAGTGTCGAAGATTCATTTCTACCACACCTGGCGGAAAGGCGCGACCTCGTTTCCAGGTCGAGTAACAGACCGAACCAAAATTTGTCCGTAAGAGATCCTAACTTGCTGTTTATTAGAGAAGTATAAATACTGATAAAAAACTTGACCTACAGTATGTCTGGAAGTGCACTCCTGTATTAGTAGGTTCCTAGTAACCTATTATTACTTAACGCGTGCAACGAAAGTGATATCATAATTCAAAATTCTGAAACTAATTTTTAGGAGCATTTCATGATGATTCATCAATCTAATTCAAGTCCTAAACCAGCAATAAAATCTTACCTAAATTCGATTAAACTCACATGAAAGCGCTGATATTTCAGATAACACTGATGTGTCATCCATTGTAACCCTCTTTATAAAGCAGCAAGGAAAACTTACTCAGGCAGAAGATGTTGTAATCGAAAAGTGTCTTAAAATATTTAATGCCCAAAAAATTATTTTACAACAGGTCTGCAGAATATGCGACATAGATTGCAGCAATAAATCCCAACCTTCATTCTGGGCCTTGTTTCATCCAATCACCTCTAAATTCCTGATACCCTCCCCTCACTCCCCTCCCTTTTCTGCTGTAGTTTATAATTCCTCTCATTCAAAATGTGAAATTCTATTCATTTGGAGAAAGAAAAAACCTTGAATTGTCATAAATATAATTAAATAAGCTTTCGAAAAACATTCTACTCATGGAACAAAAATAAAAATAAAGAACCAACGAATAGTTGAATGTCCGATGAAGAAATCGTTCAAGTGTATATCAAGGAATATAAATATATATGTATGTATATATATATATATATATATATATATATATATATATATATATATATATATATAATATATATATATATATATTATATATATAATAAAATAATCTTTGGAAAATAAAACCGTCTTTACCGATAACAGAGAGAAAGGAAAAGAAAATTATATATTTAAATATTTGTGGATTCTCTCATTCGTAAACAGAATACATATTTTCTAACATACAAGATCCTTAAGTTCATTGTGGTGGTTTTGCTGGACACACAATCTGCGTTGAGTAACATACATCGAAGTAGTGGCCAATCTTCCTTTTGGTCCAGGGTACCGCGTGTCAGGGACACCGATCATCCACAAGCCACATATGTATTTGCTCTCAGAAACCTGGTTCATTAACATTCTTACATCAGCTATAACAGACCAAAGCGTATTTGTTCATTAACTTTCATTTACTAACAATTTCTGCTTCTTAAACTTCTCATAGATGCAAGGCACAACAGTTATCACTCGAAGTCTAAGAATTCCACTATCCCCACTAAAAATTATGATGAATATCGAGGAATTTTAACCTAATCCAGTAAATCAACTCATTTTTCTGGCCTCAAATTAATGGCAAATCCATATTAATAAGAATCTAGTTATCTGCAAATGACACGCACATCCTTGAAATTATAAGTTTTAAAAATTTACTTTCAACTTTTTGTAAAAAACACAAGAATTTTTCTAAAACAATTAATTTGTGTTTGATTAGGTTCCCCATACTTTTGCAACATGAATAAACTTTGAAGTATTCAGGATTTTAAAATGATTTCAATGATTCATTTGTTTTGTGCATGAATTTGACAACCAATGTATCAATTTCTTTGAGAGTAAGAGCCTTCCATTTAGCAGGAGCTGAATGACCTCTATTAACTGGAACATTGATTGAGTCATCAAAGCCCGCATTGACAGCAGGAAACAGCTACCCGTTTACAAAGGACCAATACAATTGCCGCAGGTCATTAATCAAGGGAGAATGAGGCGAAAACGATGTTTTGACATTTGTTTTCTCGATCATTCGAGTCGCCCTGCTCTTTTGGACTCCCCTAATTTGTGACCGCAACTCAATCTCTGACTTAAAACTCTTCAGTCGCTAATTTGCCTGTTGGTTGGGGCCTCAGATGAAAAACAACCCGATAGTCTTTCCTCCTAAAATATTCACGAGATATACGTGGTAGACATCTGAATTAGAAGAACCACGTAATTTTTACCCGGCAAAAACCAGCCATAACTAGAGGGTCTGAGATATTTTATATAAAAGTGGATGAATGGATATTTAATTGTTAGTACATACACCCGTACTTTCTCTCTGTGCTGGGAAAGGAACTACTGTATGAGAGGAATGCACCATTCATGTAAGAAGAGGATTATCAGTTTTCCCTCGTCCTGAGGTCGACTGAAAAAATATTTATTATCTTTGTAGGATATCGCTAGGCTTAGAGCCGAAAACAGTACGTTCATAAAGCTTCAACTAAAATAACTAAAATAGTCGAACCCTAGCGTGAATTTGAAGCTGTCAGTAGTAGGTGTTTTTACATCTACGCAATCGAAGCAAAATTCAAGTTCATAATTAATCATAGCACAGAGATTAAATACTATTCCCATTAATGTACTTTCGGGTAGCTTTTGTGACACCATAACTCACAAACATCTCGTTTAAGTATTATTAAAACTTAACGTAACTGAAATTTATTTAACTTAGGAAACTGCTTTGAAATCCCTTTATAATTAAAAATAAACTGCATTTTAATTTAAAGACTATCACTTTTTGAAATTCAATTCTCAGATCCTACACATGAAGTACACCAGTCCCAAGTTTGTGTTCAGGATTACTCATCCAACTACTCCAGCAGCCGAAGCGTAGCCTGGTATTACTCCTAATTTCTGTGCAACATTTTTCACTTAAGATATTCACGAAGATTAAATATATCTACTTTTTCATCTGATTTATAATGGTAAACTAAGCCAGTTTATATATTTATTATTCAAGAAATTTGTAGCCATCGTGAGAGAACGTTTCTAGAGCCTCTGGTCTTTGTACAACAAAGCGCGATAGATAAGGTGTCCAACTTCTCTCCTCCGCCAAGCTTCTTCAGAAAGTTGCTTTATAAAAAAGTTTTCGGTCGAATGCTGAACTGGTCGAGCATTAAATGATAAATTTTAAGGCTCTATATTTGTATTTTTCCAATTTTTCCCAGTTATTACGCAGGGTGTAAAATAAGCATGTGGTCATGAAATACAATCTGAACCTAAAAATAATTCTAAAGAGAACACTTTGAGTACTACAGTGGAAAAATTATTCTCCATATTGGCCTTCCTAGCCTAAATAAAACATGAATTAATTAGATGCCCTCTTTTAGCATCATAGATGATATCAATATTACTGCAAAATGCTCATCAAAATTGGTTACAATATTTTCTTATAGGGATTGTGACTTTTTCTTTAAAATTAGCACAATTGAAACCTAAAAAAAATTTAATCATAAGAATATTCTTCTGTAAAACCATGTTGAAAGAAACTTGAAAATTAGTTTAATCCCTTTCATTATAATACTTCTTGTTTGATTCTATGTTTCTTTGAAGCTATAAGTAAAGAAAAACAATTCATAAATGAATTGAAAGGCAAACCGTAGAAGTAAGTTGAGCGAAAAAATCCTAATTTTTCCCAAACCAGGTACAATTACAATATAAATTAGAATTGTACCAGGTACAGTAGAAATTATTTATTTCAATTCAACATTCCGAGTAATAAATTTTAAATTGAATTGACTATACTTTCCTACTTCTCCGAGACCCCACCAACGTGCCTTAATTCGTAAACTATCTCAACAATAAACGTCCGGCAATGAAGTTAACAGTGAAAATAGAGCATAATAGCTGCTCGCTGTTTCTCGATAAGCTTAGTTCAAACTGCAGAAACACATTTATCACACCCGCTTACCTCAAACCCAATTTAGAAAGGCTGAGAACAAGCTTCTTTAGTTTCTGTTGAAATAGGCTCAAACTGAACAGCATCCGGACTTTGATCACTATGAGATACAATATATTTTCCACATTTGACAGCATGCACTTCGAACCAGGATTTCTGAAAGATTTTTTTAACATCTTTCCGTTGAACATTATTACCAAACAAATCAAAAGATTTTTCCCAAGAAACATAAGCAGTGCAAGACAACTTTTAGTTTTGACAAATTCGTTTTCTGTTCTGTTTCGTTCCTTGGCCCTCCAGAAAAATTAAGCCGGGGCATGAAACTCCACTGACTTCATCCATTTTTTTTCAAATTATTACACTTTGATTTACGATTAAAAAATTTTCGTTGTTGTACCTAGGACCATAAATTATCAGCAAGCTCTTAAAATCATAAAGCAGAATACACATGCACGTTCAACCCATTGCAATCGAACCACGTAAGCAGGTCTTCCAAATACTAAATACTAAAGTACTAGGAAGGTCTTCCAAATATTTTTCAAGTACTCCAGGTTTGCATATTGAACAGCTGTCTTTAACCTTGAAATACAATAATATATCTTCAAAAAATTAAAGTTGAGTAACAAAAACTCTCTGGAAAGATCACAGAGATAAACATATAGAAAATTAAAACAGTGCAAGTGAAAATTATGTGCAGAAATTAGTTGAAAGATTTAAAAACGCATTTATTTTTTATGAGATTAAATTCACAATGTTTAACACAGAAGTGTTAAAATGACTTACCACACATTATAATGAAAGCAATTACGAATAACCTCACCGATTTTGTGAATTAGGAGCCCATTTGGCCTCACGTTCCGTCACAGTACGACGAAACTTCATGTTTTATTTTCTCAGGAACTGCCGTGTTGCAAACCAATGTAAAACTCACAGAACTTAATAAATTTTAAACAAAAAATGAATTGATAAGAGAAACGTAGGCTTTAGGAGAATAGCCAACGAGTTCCACCATCGTGCAAAGACATAAACCTGCTTCAGTTGAAAAGACTGCGGAGTTGAATCAGCGCCTATTAAATCAAGTCGACAAAATCTATCCTTCATGAGCTTCTTAAAGTACGGTATCATGGAGCATCAGCCCACTGAATACACCTATTTTTACATTCAAATATAAAAGAGACATCAGGCTGTTGTTATGCCAAAAGAAAAGGATCAATGAGTCAGTAGAAGCGAATTATATACCATGGCAGTTGAGCAATCGAAGTAAAATAATTATAACTTTTTTCTAACGTGTTGCAAAATACTAATAAAACATTGACAATGAATTAGATGCATTTATTCATTTGAATAGTACAATTTAGTTTAAAGCTAATGACACTTGTTTAGGATAATTTTCAGCTTTTGTTGTCAATGAGGCTAAGTTCAAAAATTTGAAACTAAAACATTTTTAACACATTTTTTTAAATGTCTATTTTTACGAACATTTTCTCAGCAAATATAAAGACGTCTATGAGCTTCGTCTTTGTGCCATGTATAAAAAATACAAACTTCATCGTAGGTATAAAAAAATAGAAGCTCAAACTCAAAATCATTGACATACTTTAGAATCTCCATCGCATGCCTTCGAACTTAAGAATATTGTTGTTTCTTTTTTTGTGAGATTTGCTAAAACTTCACTGTATGTCTTAACAGATTTTGCTTATAATGAGACGAGGCAAGAGTTATTCAAATTAAAACAGTAATTTAGTAATCAAACTTTTATTGTTGTTTTTCCTATAAACTAAAATGAGTTATCCGTTGATCGAACGAAAACTTTAAAAGAACATATTTCCGTGAAAAAATTACATTTAATCTCTTATGCAATTAAAAATTCATATAAACACATTCTGTACTTTTGAGTTTATGAAAAATTGACAGAGGGAACTAATTACTTTTCAAGACAAATATACGCAGCAAAGTGCCTATAATTACTCAAAAAGTCATTCCAGTTAGATAGTTTCGAAGTTCACCTACAAATTCCTTTTTACTTTTGAATTACTTAAGTGAGGATCTTCCATGGTGTCATCTCGTGTACTTGGAATCATTATTAAATGACTTGTAGCTTTTCTCTTTTTCTGGAAGTCTACGTCGAATGCCGGCTTAGATACCTGTATATCAATACGTGTATCTTTAAGAAAGTTTTGAGTTCGGCATATTTATTTTCAAGCTATGTTATTAATAATATAAGTACTCGTACAAGACTGCTCAATTTATAAAGGATGTTTTGCTAATTCACTCTACTCAGTTCAAATTGAATTCATTCTTTCATTACGAAAGTTTCCAGTTTGCTTTCAAGGCATCTGTAGACAATCTGAAGATCTTTTTTTTGTGTTCAACCATCAATACTCAATCAAATTCATAGTTCTGAATGATACGTCGATCAAGAGAACTTGCCGAAATGATACCGCAAGCACACCAACACTTGCTCCCACTTTTCTTCTCTGACATTAAAATTTCTTTCCTGCATCCTAATGAATACTGAATATCCACGGCCTACAAAAAAGACCACAAATTTCTGACAGAATTGCTCAATTTTAATTTCCGGTATTATAATGAAGGGAAATAGCCCTCCAAATTTCTCATCGTCTAGCAATTCACGATTGGCTCTTATTAATGGTCATTTTTCATCGCAAAATAATTTGCATCGTGCTTTACAATACTCTTGCCTCACCTGTTCATATTAATCAGGTGGTTGCAAGATTTTCATCAAAGTGTAGAAAGTGTGGGATGAACAGCTTATAGCAGAAAACAACGTCTGCAATAAATTCTAGCGTGGTAATTGGAAAACTTTATGCACCAGGGTTACTTCGTCAAAACATCTGTCGTTTAAGAACTGAAAGTTCATTTCCGACACAGCAAAAAAACTATAATGGGGTTCATGGAGTATTTTTCGTTTTTTCATGAAGTCTGAACTGTTTGTTTCTCAAATGAATACCTTTGTAAAAGAAAATTGGAAAATCAACTTAGTTTTTATTAGATTTTGCTCCACATACAAGACATATGTTACAAGTTCTTAACTAAAAATTGTATTCGTCGATTTCTTACTTTGATTATGATTATTCATGGAGTCTATCTCCTTCCAAATTCCTCTAATTAAGCCGTTTGCTAATGGAATAACTTGAACGGAATTCTCATTTTATTTACCAAAATTACTCGTAGCACAAGTCCTGTTAGACAAGTATAGTTCAGGTTGCGGGTCAAAAGCTGGGTTGCGACTCGGGTTGATACATTATGGGTGGCACCCGCACCGCAGGGGCCGACAAAATTCGATGATGATTAGTACATTTGATTTGCAATTTGTACGTGTTATAACATTTGCCCTGCACCTAGGAAAACTTTTTCAACTTATATATGTATAAAGAATTTTGATGTGCGTATTTTAATTTTAATTTGTGCAGATTAATACTTCTTTTTAATTAATTATTAACTTTCCTTCGAGCCATTGAACAAAAAAATATCTGACCAAAGTAATTATAACTTCGGCCTGCGTACTGAAGAAATTTCCGTGGAACTTTAAAAGATTATAGAATTAATAAACTTTAAATAACCACAAATAGTTTGAAGTGTTTGTTATTTGCATTTGATTAACTAGAAGTTACTAGCTCTAAAATCCGCTGCATTTTTAGAATTTAGTTCCAACACTCAGTTGATGATGCATAAAATTTGCTATAATGTAGGTATCTATTTTTCTATTTCCCTGCAATTCATTTTAAGTAGAAGTAAGCTAGTGAATCAAAACGCTCGTAATTTCAATCTCCGGGTTACCAGAAGTTTAAAGTTTTCGTCACTTCACCAAGAGATCAAGAAAAATAACAAGAAAGAATTAAACACGAATTTGAGATTTTGAAGAACGACCAGCCAATGATAAGTAGAACAATGCAGAACATGACATCAAACCTGTGAGAGTGTTTACAAAAAGAGGGACGTGATATGAAGAATTATGTTCAAAATGAATGTGATTTTGTGCAGCATCATCTTCATTTCAAACCTCCGACTATCATATTTTCCACATTTTGCCAGACTTGGTAAACGGCAATAAACTAAATGTTCAGGGCTTTATGAATATTTAGCTGTGCAGTTATGTTTTTCTGAGCTACCTCGGCATACATGTACACTGTAGAATATGTATGTAACCACCATCTTCGAAGCAACACTCTTTGACTTTCATAATTTGCTGGCCTGGATAATGTTGTAATATGTTGATCTAAACCAAACCTTAACTTTGAATGATTATCCAACTACAGAAGGCTCGATGAATCGTTAAAATGTGCAAGCTAAAAGATTCTGTGGAAATTGAATCATTAGCCTTGACTTAACTTTCCTTTTCTAAAATAAGGGATTTTTTGGGAAGTTCAGTGTGATGCGTTGCAAACTAAATCTTCAAAGACTGTTTTTTCTTGTCTTCTGTATGTACACTTAAAAAGCGAAGATGAAACGAAAGTTGTGCCCACAAATTGGGAGAGGATTATTTTAGATGCAATTTTGCTTGTTAGTCTTCCATTTTGATCGATTTTCAGTCTCTTCATCTTTCCCCGTAGAAAATTCTCCAAACTCTTAATATAGAAGTTTAAATGCACTGAGAGCCGAAATAATCATTTTTATATCTTGAACTGTATCCTCTTAGATAACTTCACCTGTTCAACTGAAAAAATAAAATAGCATGAAAAGCTGCCTTATTCTTTTATCTATTGATTAGCCGAGTGAATCAAAAGTTTGAACCAAAATATACGAACACTGTAAAAGTATCTTCTCTATGTAATAACTTTCTTTTGAAACTTTACATAGTTTTATGAATAACTTGTTGCAGCCCACTTGGAGTTTCGACATCAGGTCAAAGCCCATGAAGCTCGGCTAACAGTTCACGGATAAAGCTGCACAAGGAAATAAAGAATTCATTGCTCTGATCAGGGCCTACGCCAGGAAATATTTTAATGCTTGTATAGTACATTTTTTCCTCTGGCAATCTATTACGATAAGATATTTATTCCAACTATCAACTTGTGAACGTTATGAAAAATGATGAAGCATTGAAACTTGTTAACGTTCATTTGGAGGGACAGAAAAAACAGTTACAGAGCGGTAATGATGAACGGATCAATTTTTATTTATTATTCAAGAAAAGTCATTCCTTAAAATGCGATTTTCTTCGTCTTTTAGCGATCCAGTAAGAGAGATTCTAACCTGTACTTGCACTGTATTATATCATTTTTCTTCGCACGTGAGGAAAAGAATTTACTCTAATAAACCGGTCTGATCGATCGCTCGACTGAAGATAAGTGTGAACTATGATACGTTCGCTTACCGATGAATTCAATACTAAAGCGATGCCAATCCCGTGAGTTAAAAATTTTAATATGAAAGAAAGCATAGCAGAAATAAACATCAGTCTTCATGCTATTTTACATGTTGTTCATTATGAGTATTTATTTTTGCAGTAACAATATTCGAAGTCATTTTTTGTTAATAATAATATGGTGTAAATCCATTTTTTTACTTATTTTGGGTTTCCATCGCTGAATCAACACATAAACAACGGAAGGAGAAGTAATCCCTCAGTAAAAAAATATCTATTGAAGATGTGATATTGGGATATCTTCGCACGCAAGCCGCGTCCTAATCCTGTGTGTTGGCGAGTGCTTCATGAATATCAATTACATTATTTGCGAACATTCCGGTGGCACTGACGCTAGCGGCACACCGTCCCACTGTGGAAGGCCGCACCCCTCCCCCAGTCACTATCCGGTATCAATAATCTAGAAAGTATGTAGAAAAATAACGTGCAGAACAATAACACTCAGGTCATATGAAGAGTGTTTAGCATCTATTATGGTATGACGATTTAACTCGACGTAACATCAATGATGCATTACGTTTGTGTATTGTCTTTCCAGGACATTGTAAATGAAGCCTTTAGTGTAAAATTGTTCATATTAAAAGGAAATAAATTGTATATGAAAATTGCACTAATAAATGCTTAAGAAATCAATAATAGCAAATAGATGTGCAGATGCTAGACCGAAAAAATCAATTAGAATTCGTTAACAATCAGAAGCGAATGATATAAACTTTTAAGCCATCGAAAATCGTAATATTTCGACAATAGGTGTGCTTGAGTCAGAGCAAGGCAAATTGGTCCTCGCAAATTAATATTTGAAACTACTTTCATGAAAAATACTCTTATCGTTAAAATTTAAGATGGCAGAAGTATTCCTACTAATTGTTGTTCATGATAAAGAGGATACACAGCTGACAAGTATTTTTTCTTTATCATCGATTACTACGTACTCATTTTTCAGTACCTAAGCCCTTGCACAGTGCAGCATTCCTTCAAAATTTTAGCTTTTTCTTCATTGTGAACCACCTTCGAACGATTGATGTTCTCAAGGTTCCAAACGAATTTAATATTACAGCTTATGACAGAGATTGTCAAGAACATTATACCCTAAAAATTGACTACTGCATTCTAGAACGCTAACATTGTTCTGAAAAGCTATTCACCAGTAACCCCAATAATTTCTAACTTGTCCATTGAATGAATAGGAACTCAAATATTCAAGAACCAATAGTTATTGAGTTACTCGCACAAATGATTTAATAGTCAAAATGATGGCAACCAACTACAGCTATAGCAAGCAGGTACTCATGAACCACCGTACTTTTATTTACCTTAAAAGCGGGGCTGCTTTTTCCAGCCTTTACTTCATCTTGGTTTCAGTGCATGGTTTTTCTACATGCTGTCTTTCCGTTATATTTCAAATAATACTTGTAAATAACATAATTAATTAAATTACAAGAAACATACGTAATCGCACTAGAGGGACTCCAATCCTCTGAATACATAAAATGGTTAAAGGCTCCCGATATTTCTTTTCAATGGCAAGATGAGGGGATAATGAGACACACAGAAAATTAAATACAGGTTATTATAAATATCACGGGATGGAAAATGTGAGTTATCTACCACATTTTGGCATATGAACCACACATGATATCCTATTAAACAGTGCACCATTGCAGATCAATTACATATTTAATAGCTGAATAGTAGAGTGTGCATACAGAACAATTTAGTTAAATCATTGGGCGCTCACATCAGATTGCGAAATCTGTCCTGTCACTAACCTCGATCACATTGACAATGATAATATGAGAACTTGCCTTTACACTGGAAATTCGTTGCTGATGATGGCCTTCGATGTTTAACACTCACGATTAGAACACCTTAGCAATAACGCTAAATTATTCCCCTTCTATTCCTTGCTGTTGCACAATTAAATCTTCCTCTCTGTAAACAGGTAGGTGCACGTGTAAAATCTACTGTCATTCGTCGGTGTGATGATCAATTTAATTCCCTTTCAATCACTTCTACACCTGCTCTACCCATGCCCCTAAACCTATACCTATGCCCTAGATGTTGCTCTAGCTGCAATAGCCTACATCACTGTCGAGGTTTAATTGCGAAGTCCTCCTGCATCTATCCTTCCTACCGTTTTAATATGAGCTTTGCTCCTCCCACGTATCTTTTCCATTTTCCAATCTCCCTATTTGTCCAATTGTCTGAAATAAGTTTCTAAACGTCTGTAATTTACCCCGCCCATTTTTCAATCAACTTGAGAGTTACACGACTACGTAATTCTTGAGAGTCCCAAGGTCCCTCCAATAAATTTTTTCCTTCTTGTTTGACACTTTCTTTAGCCACGAAACCACACACCGCGACCCTTCTCAAACTCTACTGCTTATGTTTCCCCTGCCCTCGAGCTCACCTTTCGGTTAATTGTTTATTTTTGTGAGTACACTTGATACCTTGTTGTAACCTATAAGATACACGTACCTAATACATATACTTCTTACATCACCTGGAATATGCAAACCCATGAATGTATCATTACTATCATGACATGGGTACATGTAAAGTACTCAGATCGCAAGCCTTTTTCCTAATGTAAGAATGCCGTTTGCTAACAAGAGTCCATTAAGAATAAGTTTTCAAGTTATTACGAATCCTCTCCTTCCTCTATAAGAGCACTGTGTCAAAACGAACACCCAGAACGTAAAACTAACTTTGCCGATACAATAAGATTAGTCAGTGTCTTAAACTTTTAACAGCCAAGTTATTTCTCGACTGAACGAAATATTGCGTAAATTACCATTTGTCATTACCCGTTTTTTATGGAATTTTGTGTAACTTTAGAACAAAACATTATGAATATTGGACTAAAGTGAAATACTTTATACGTGCTATATAAACTACGATGGCCTCTAATGGGTTAACACACCTCTAAAGTGAGACTCTAACATACTGCCAGGAAGAAAAATATATTGTTGCACCTAAACAATTTATGTTTCGAACAAAATATCATGTGATAGAAACGAGCCGTTTGGTCCGTTCGTGGGCTGCTAACCAAGTCCCATGCCGTCTAAAGTACCTCATTTCAATCACGCAAGCTATTTTAGACACATGTACGCACTTTATTTACGCACAGGCATTTCAGTCATGCACATGTACCACAATGTTACACAAGCCACAGGAGTTAAGAATATATAATCAGTGCGTTACAATACTAGGGAACTCCGAATTCAATATTTATCGAGACGAGTTTTGAATGTGCTCACAGTGCCAGCAGGAACCCACGTTTTCGGTTACCAAGTATCATTCTACAAATCTCAAACTTCTATCATCTAGCGAATTTTTAGCCCGTGGTTTATGCTTGCTTTTGACGTTTGCATTGGTGCGCAGTCAAATATTTACTCATGAAATTTGTTTACAGTGGCAATCAAAGATTGAGCAGATAAGTTTAGCTTTGATAATTTGTTAATGTAAACTACGTTCTTTAAACAAATATAAATTAATTGAGTGATCAGGCAATAAGCGTGGAACTACATTGTTACAACGGCATCAATAATTTGGCATATAATTACTGATTTATAACTCACATTAGGTTTTCGACTTGGCGTAGTTAAAATCAAACAATATACAAATAAGTATTTTACTTATTTACCGCTCGATGGTACCGCCGGACACCGCCACCAACCTTCGTGTTCACAACAAGCAAAGTTAAATTGACTTGATATGAACACGACAGTAGCGAATGCCACTGTCTTTGGTTAAAGGCTTAAACGAGGACACCTTATTCAAGGTTTCTAATTAACACCTGACACAAAGTAAAAGTCGTCGTAGTTGAACGATTTTTAATTACATCGGTCATGAAAACATCATCTAACTATAGCCAATTTGAATCAATGATGTTCGTATTTGGTCCTGAAAGCCGTTTTATCAGCCAGACAGTTTTTTCTGGATAATCGGGCCCAGTTAATCGAGACAGTCAAGCCCCAAATCTTTGATTTTTGGCTCCCAATCGGATGTACAACTTTTAGTTTTCAGAACACTAAAAACGCAAGAAAGTTAAGGCAACGGGTAGCCTTCAGCCTGGTTATTGGCCCAAAAAAGTGCCAATAGAATGCCGCGGCGAAAACGCTGCGCCAAAAAACCAGCTTTGTTCTGCAGCCCCCGAGATGCCAATATGTATGTTAATGGAAGTTCTGGCCGACTTCAGCCCGAGCAAGCGTCGTCAGAAGAGAGCGACTAAGAAAAAAACTAGTTTTTGTCTACCCCCTCAAGCGCAATTCTCGCTAACATGATGGCACAGAGTCTCGGCGCAGTTCCCCGTCTGCCGTTTCCATTTCCTCTAGAACGAGTTTCTTTAACAAAACGACACTCTTTGTGTCCCTGTCAATGGAGGTAAACAGCGATGACTAAAAGAACAGAAAGCAACACATCTACTCGTATGACTGCTGTGTTCCTTTATAGGACTCGTCCTCATGCAAAGTAGCAAAAATTATCGTTTTACTGTTTATTAAAAGAACAGAAAGCAGTACATCTACTTGTATGACTGCTGTGTTCCATTACAGAACTCGCTCTAATGTAAAGCAGCAAAAATTATCGTTTACTGTTTATCATTTACCTTGAGAATACGGCAGTTTAATTTGTCTATAAATACAACAAGCATTAGGATATCTGTAAACTATGATCTCACGATTAGCTGAGAATACTCATTGACCTCAAAACGTTTACCATGAATTTCTATAAAAATAAGTCTATTTCAATGATCCAGGAAAGGATGAAATGACCAATCAAATCCTTGATAGATTCTTTTCGCCAGAAACCTGAGCCTTGTTCTTTTCACTTTTTGCTTGGCTTCTTTCATTCCTCGTTTTCTAATTTCTAAGACTCTCACACCTTGTTTTAGTCAAAAATTATGTCAACCTTATTTTTCAGTAAATTCATAACTGGTACCTATTTTCATAAAGTCCTAGACTGTTTAAATCTAATTTCATAACAAAAATAAAACAAACCCTGGCAATCTTCGACTAGATTGTGAAGGTTACTCTTACACAAGAGAGTACATTTTTTGGAAAAGGAGAAGCCTCTTAGCTCTCTTCCTGCAAAAGTTAAATTGTGTTTGAGAATTATAAGGTCCTTGTCCTTCAATGTTTCTTGGAACTTCACTATTTGTGAAGCTTAATTATCTTAACAGTGTGAAACCCCTGACCAGTTGGCACTGTTATCAGTATACAGACTTCTCGACCTCCAGGTCAAGCAGAAAATTTCACAGAAAAAGTCTGTGTGATCTGCTTACAGAGCAGACTTCGCTTACTTTAGTCCATTCAAATGGTCGTAAAAGTGTTCAAATAAAATAACAGTTTATATAGAACAGATCAAACGGAAAATCAAGTGTACAATGCACACGTACTTGAAATGATTGATGAATAAAAATTTGTTATTTTATTATTTCACTAGAATCGACTGTGAGGGAAATTTCCCCATCCAATATACGAGTACGTATCTAGAAATTTTGAATATTCATTTAAAATATTTACTGGAATGAGGTTTCGCACTAATCAGAAGACTTTGAAATGGTAAAAAATAATTTCTTCATTGAGCACTCAGGAAACATTGTAGGTAGCTCATTTGATGACTCAGCATTGAGTTGCTGGTGGTGATGAGTGGTGATCCTGGTACGTGGCATATTAAGGAGTAAGTTATTCGTATTAGTCTTTGGTAGGTTGCATGATTTTCCAATTTCACAGTAGGGTCACTAAATTGTAGTTACATATTATACCTCTCATAATTGAGGCGATTTATTGGATCAGTCTCTTCTACATTAAAAGAATGCTGTGCTATTTGATTAAAATGTTAAAAGTTTAAAGCAGTATAACAGTCTGTTTTTTACACATAACTAATTTCCTTTTTTCTTGCTATGCATGCCGATTCCTCTGACGATGAATTGTTCTGATAAAAACTCCAACTCTTACAGTTTCTTCCCTTTTCTGTTCGGTTGGCTAATCCGTTGTAAGTCTGGAACAATTCAACGCATGCAGTCTTGCAAGCAGTCCACGAATTGGCTAACGCAAATCTTTTATGCAAGGATCTCTCAAGTCTGGACGGCACGCCTGGAATTCCATAAAGACTGAGGAAAAGACCAAGAAGCTGGATATTGCGAGCTCAGCAAAAAGAAAGCTTTTCGGCCGCAGTGCTAGTCTCCTGTGCCGTACGAAAACTCTAAAAATTGTGACAATTTCACGTTACTCACCGGACGAATTACGGTTCTCTGCTAAAGTCACAGAATATTATTCCGAGTTATTGACACATGCAGTAAACTAGAAGACCTCAATCCTCCATAATGTACGACCAATCACGTATACATAGTGTTTGTATTCTTGAAGAATAGCTCTACAGTGTATATGCTACTGAGCCGTACATGCTCCTACGAGGTGAAGGAGCTAGACACGACGTCTGTTGATGAAGTGTGTATCCACACAGTGGAGAATATTTCTTTAAACTTTTAGTTAGTTCACTGAAAATTGTGTGAATGAATTGCAGTGCTCACAAACAATCGCAAAATTGAATTGTACGTTTAGGAAGGTCATGGCTTCCTTGCCTTCTTTCTAAGAAAAATAGTCCAATCAGTATGGAATTAGTTATGTTTGTTACAGATGTCTACAGTGAGTTTCATTGTGAGACAATGTGTATCCACTTTCTCTTTCTTGATCTTTCGTGTGGTCGAATGCCGTTAAAGAAACCGCTTGTCCAATTCCCCTACATTCCGCTGCTCTGTGTTCCTCACTAGACGTAAAACGTAATGCTAAACGCTAAACGTTTGTGCTGAGACACTTATATTTTGGACTCTTATGGTAGTGCTACTTGCACTATGCAATTTTTCAGGTCTCACTGAGACAATTGCTTTCATTTAACGGAAACAGATGCGAGCGATTGTGTTTATAAAGATCAACATGTGGGCAATAGTTATGCTGGAATACATATTTGTTGTATGTCGTTAACAAAATAATTGAAACGGCTGCTTAGAAGCTGAAATGAATAATTTAGCTCGAGTTACTCGGGTACAGTCATGCAAATAAAAAGTTTAAAAACGTTTACCTACGATACCAAGAAAATTTGAATTGCAATCGCGTGTTTTATCAGAATTCATCACCAGTTTAAAACTTTGTAAGGTCGAGGACTTTTTCTGTGTTTTTTTCAGATAGATCACTTGGTTTCGAGGAAATCTGCTTATAATACATGACGAGCACAAGAGCGCAAATAGATATGCAGGCTCTCAATATAAATCTGATGCAAGCTCGGCTGTGTCCTGAATTTGTCTGACGCGTTTGATTCTGCCGCCCGTCCGATGACGAGATTAGAGAGGCACTAATTCTTGTCCTGATCTGGGTATTTGAGGAGTGCCGGATGAGCGTCCCTGCGCATATTAAATGATCCGAATTCCTTTTATTGGGGAATCGTAAAAGCAATTAAATATTCTGATGGCGTTATGACTGAATAGAATGCAATTTAATCTCTGTTATTTGCTCTAATTGCCAATTTGCCATCTACGTTTGATTACATTATCCCCAATCAGAGCCCTGCAATGAGATTAAATGAAATATGCTTTTAAACAGGACACATCTAAAAATCAGCCAATGCCTTGTTTCAACAAAATAAATGTAAACTCAACTGTGCGACAAAGTTTAACTTTTGCTTCAAGGAGGTAATGAACATCAAAATCATCAAAACGTCGGTCGTCGTTTATATTTAGTGCGTATGAAATAAGCAAAAGATTAACTGGAAAGTTAAATTTTATTCTCTCGGCAGAACTGTACTTTGATTTTTACAATCCATTGCAACTGGGTGGTTTCCTGTGCACACAGTTATTAATAAATTACGTTTGCCATGCTTTTATACTCGAAGATTGCAAAATCAGTGAGCTAGTACGTACTCCTTTCCCGTGCGTTGCAACTTCAAATTAATTTTTTCTGACAATATGGATTGTTAAAGGAAAAAATTTACTAACCGTTATACCTGAAACGCCAATAACCAAAACTTTTGTTTTAATTCAACGGATAATTTTGCTTTTAATGTATTACACTTGATATTTTAAGATGATTTCAGAAGAATGATAGATTAAATGCTGTTTAAGAGTCTATGCTACTGCGGTTTGTATTGAAGAATTTGTTCAGAAAGCAAACTTGTATATGACTGTAGTCAGGAAACAAATATTACTGAAAAAGCTTTCTTAAATAATATGCGCTGAACATTGAACAAGTTTCAATAGATTCTTGACCAACTTTACTTCCGGTCAAATGTTTCAATCAGACGAATGTATCCACGAACAAATTACGTGGCCAATCTATTATTCACAATTAATTTGTTTGTGAAGAGGCAAAATGACAGACCTTCAAAGGGCCTCAGTGATTACCTAATTGTACCACATTTTCCATTTAGTTCTGATCCTTAATGAAACCCTCTAATGTTTTCGTTCATTTTGTCGAAAACATTCAGACCTGCACGTACTTCAATCAAAACGCTGGACTCGGAAGAGCCCCTGTTTGTTATTTTTCAAAGTTAAGGAATATCTCCCGCATGACCACATGTGGAAACTGTTTTGAATAATACCGTGTTGTGTACAACTCAATCCAATCGTTTGAGAAATTGTAAGCACAGACATTGAAGATTAACGAAGCATAACCCTAAGCAAACATTCGTGTCATAATATCAGCCGTATCTATATTTATATAAGTTATCAATAGGATAAACAGAAACGTTATATTAGCGCAACAGATTTGATTCCTTAAAATCCATACAACTCCACAGGCAGCGTCAAAATAACAAATGACAAATCATGTAGAAGTACGAAGCTGAATTTTGAAGAAATTTTCGAGGAATAGTCTCTCCACAGATGAGAGTACGACACGATTTAAATTCGATTTAGTTCCTTCATGGGCTTGAGAGACCTGAGTGCAAGGTAGGGCAGCGACGACGCTTTATCTAATTTGGCACGAAGACTAGACGAGACCAGAAATACAAACGCAATTTGAATTCATCGAACATGAATCGTTTCGAACATGCTTGTGCCGTCTCGATAGTGTAGGCGCTGTCCTGGACATGTCTAAAAAGTGCAGCTAGTATTGGTCACGCAGGCCTAAACATCTCACTCAGCAGTTCGACAAGCACCAATCACTTCAGAACATCATCGCTTTTTAGGAGTCTCGCTACTGGAGGGTTTAAATTTCATTTTTGATTCACTACTTCAACCTGTTTATATCAGTGGTGAGAAAAATCCATTACTCTGATAGAGTGTTTTCCTATACATTAACCCAGTGATTCTCAAACACGGTGCCGCGGCACACTAGTGTGCCGCGAGACCAAATTTAGTGTGCCGCGAAACAAGATGTCACAAAAATCTAGGTATACCTTTCATAAAGTTTAAAACTAATTTTCTCCCAAATTCCGAAGAATGTAAATTATTATTCAAAATGTTAAATTTTAGTGAGTTAAAAGTTCAGGTTAAGCACCGCAAGCAGTGCCACGAACACTAAATTGTACCGTAGTTATTGCAAAACATTGTGGATCTCAGTATGGCACTTTATTAGCATAATTATATGAAACGCATTTAATTATAACCTTTATCTCGTGAACAAATAGAGAACTACATTTACTTCAATGTACGAGCTTTTCGTTTATGTCATGTCAATAATTTTCGTTTAACTTTAATTGAATTCAGATTACTTGCTTGCCATCATTTTACCTTCACTATCGAGGGGAATTAGACGATAAATCAAGTCAACGAAGTGCTTTTATCTGTATACATATATGCCATATATTATGAATATTGCTATTTCGAAAAATTTTCAATGTTTCTTCTACCATATTTTAAAGCTGACCGAAACAATTTGAGAGCTTGTACAGCGGCGTGACTGCCACCACTGTGCTACCACCTAATTAGTTTATCACTGCCTGTTATGGAATACGTGAGTGATAGTGTGTGTTAACAGTTTTTTAATATAATTCCCCTCTCAATAACAATGGATAAGTTCATAAAAAGAAAAGTACTAAGTGACGATTGTGAGTCCACTAACAGCAAGCAAATGACAAAACCCGTCAACCCTAGTGTAAAAAAAGCTAAAGTTCACCACGACCGAAGATACAATGATGAATATTTGCAGTTAGGATTTTCTTGGACTGGATCAGTTGAGCGGCCAAGTCCATTGTGTTGTTTGTGGTGATATGTTGTCCAATGAATCGATGGTGCCAAGTAAATTAGAAAGACATTTCACTACTAAACATTCCTATCTCAAAAATAAAGATATTAACTATTTTCAAAGATTGTTAGTTCAGCAAACAAAGCAACAAAATCTTTTCCAAAAACTTTGAACATATGAAAAGGAGCTCAACTTGCTTCCATCGAAGTGGGAGAACTGATAGCAGTGAAATCTAAACCTCATACTCTTGCTGAGTCAGTTATTTTGCCCGCTTGTAGGAAGATGGTTAAATGCATGTTAGGAGAAAAAGCTGAAACGGAAATAAACAAAATGCCCCTATCAATTGATACAATAAGAAGGAGAATTTCAGATTTATCAACGAATATTGAAACTAAAGTACAGAGCTTAAAGAAAGTATCAAAATTTGCCTTAATAGTTGATGAATCGACTGACATAAGCAACAGCGCTCAGTTGCTTGTATTTGTGTGTTTCATTCATGGAGATAAAATCATCAATCAGTTTTTGTGCTGTAAGAAGATGCAAACAACTTGTAAAGGTCAGGATATTTTTGATTTTGTGACAAGCTATTTTGAAAAAATTAATTTGAGCTGGAAGTCTTGCGTTGGCATTTGCTCTGATGGAGTGCCATGTATGGTTAGCAGTATTAAAGGCTTCGCTTCACTAGTACATAAAGAAAATTCAGAAGTCATTCGTACACATTGCTTTTTACATCGAGAAGTTCTAGTGTCAAAAGTATCACAGGAAGATTTGAAGGTGTTGCAGCAAGTTATTGAAATAGTCAATTACATTAAAAGTAAGCCATTGAAGTCGAGGGTGTTTGAAGCATTGTGCAAAGACATGGATTCTAATCATGTTCGCTTACTTGTGCATACCGAAGTTCGATGGCTATCGAAAGGTAAAGTCTTGGCTCGTATTCATGAATTACACAAGGGATTGAGTGCATCTTTTGAAAAAAAAGATTGAACGATTTTGTAATTATCTCAAATGTGATTTTTGGATGTCTAAAATGGAATATGTCACAGATATATTCTGTCATCTTAATACTGCTAATAGTAGCATGCAAGGCCGAAATGAAAATACCCTCACCTCAAGGGAAAAATTTGTATCTCTCTAAAAGAAAATCGGTATTTGGAAAGTCAGAGTCGAAAAAGGTGAAACTGATATGTTTCTACAATGCGTAGTAGCTGCTGCAAAAAGAAAATGATCTCCATGATAGTAAAACATTTATCTAGACTCGGAGAAAGCATTAACCATTATTTTCCGCCATTGAACACAGAGAAGTACGACTGGATTCGAAATCCATTCATTGATTTTCCTCATACTGAAGAACTTCAATTACATGAAGAAGAAGAATTAGCAAGTATTTCAAGTGACCGCAGCTTGAAAATAAAACAATCTGCGGTCCCTATCGATACCTTTTGGATTTCCACAAAAAAAGAATATCCAGCCTTATCAGATAAAGCTCTGGTAGTCCTCTTGCAATTTTCCTCTTCTTATCTGTGTGAATTAGGGTTCTCTACATTGCACAATATAAAAATAAAAAAGAGAGAAAGACGCTCCACTGAGGAAGAAATGCGAGTGTGCTTATCCCATGTATGCCCAAGCATTGAAGAGGTTGCAAAACAGCACCAAGCACACGTTTCACACTAATAACGGCAAGTGGAAGCAACTAGCACTAAAAATTTTAAACCAAATTAAAAGGTAAGTTTTGTTATTCCCATTTAAAAATTTTCCCTTTGAGGCTTAGATCTTTTAAAAAATGTAGCTATAGTATAATAATTTTTCATAGTTCACAGTACGTTTGCGGTATGTGTGCTGCGACATTTTCAATGGTTGATAAATGTGCCGCGAGTTACAAAAGTTTGAGAAACACTGCATTAAGCAAACATTCCTTAGGAGAAATGAAAATCCCTCGGTTTTCTTCAAGTGCGAATGTTTCCTTCATTCAAACGAGAATTTCCTTCAGATATCGTAGATATCCTCACAAAGATTGGAAATTTTACCATTCGATTCACATTGTTAAAGCTCTGTAACTCAATGAGAGAAATTCAGTCTGAACAGACACGTTTGCTCACAATCAATTTTGAAGGGTGTTGATTGTGGTGCAAAATCACAATAAGCATTTTTTTTCATCACAGGAGCAAGCATGAAAACAGTAAATTAGATTTTTTCATGTAGGACAAACACAGTTGATGAAGCATCATATACTCGTATGTATCTCCGTCTATTGAAAGTAATGAAAGAGTTACTGAGAATTTTCATTTGTTCTAAAAAAATTGAGGAGTGTACGAATTCTACCAATTACATATAATTTTTCATTATATATAGTTGGCAGGAACATTTTTATTGCTACCAAATTTTTCTTAGCAGCGTATGCTTTAGTACTAACTGACAGAAAGTTTGTAGATCCATTCCACAGAATGAAGTTAACATGCATCTGTTTTCTGTATCCCTTTCACTATATGCTAGTGATTTGTCAAAAAATTTTAATATATTCATGCACATGTACACCGGAAGCGTTAACAAAACAAAATGAGTTTTACATCATATTAACTAATTAATATTATTGAAGAATCAAATTTCCCAGCACACATTTGCCACACAAGTACGAATTTGACTCTAAATTCCTGAATGTACTAAAATTATGGAAGATCAACCATTTCTTTGTCTAGTTTGTGAACAAGATAATTGAATTTCCGTTAGCAACTTGAATGAAACTAATTGTGTGAATAAACACTGTGAACACTGTGAACACTGTGAACACTGTGAACACTGTGAACACTGTGAATACTGTGAACACTGTGAACACTGTGAATACTGTGAATACTGTGAACACTGTGAACACTGTGAACACTGTGAACACTGTGAACACTGAACACTGTGAACACTGTGAACACGTCTCGGATAACGCACCATCGCACACTCAATCCAACAGTTCTCAGTCAGATGATGCAGCACGAAGCCCTGTTCTGAGTAAAATGATTTACTATTTCTAAACGAATATCCAATGCATTCCAATTTTGTTCCTGGAGGTTTGGAATGTATCCCAGACTTCTTATTTTGAAATCGTCACTCGCTCTGACCTTCGATGTGTTTTTGGCCTTCAAATGATGTTTCCAAGCGAAAATAAGAAGCTTTGCATCAGATAACAACAAACCTAAAGTCCTTGCAAACTTAGTAAATTTAGAGACTCGATTTCAAATTGTTGCCTATTTGCTTTCATTATAAATTCCTACTTATCATTATATCATAGATTACTCCCTTTGCAATAATATTTTGTACTCCCATTAGAATTAGACATCCACTTTACTTCCAATATGTATCAAATTATTACGTATTATTAGAGAAAGAGACGCTGCCAACTTTGTAGCATATCAAGCTTTCAAAAATATTTCAACACAATTATATCAACTCCCTTGCATTAAGAAACCTCCAGTGAATCACTAAAAATATTATGGTGCTCTCATTTCAAATAATGCGCATGCTATCGTAAAAGTTCGTGCTTTTGCTTCTAAGTCAAATCTTAAGGAGTTCTTTCTGCGTAGTTCCACCTCGACCACTGCCCCACAAAGCGAATTTTATGACCTGTAGTACTTCATTTGTTTACGTTTGTGCTTTATTGAAAATGTTATGGATTGAAATCGAGACTTACCGTCGTCTTGATTCGACCGCTTCTTTGTGTGTTTGAATCTTCGTATAAATGCATAGAATTCTGAATCCCCGCACAGATGTACGGAATCTTGCATCCTAGTATGTATGAATAAATGACACGTGTATAATGCATGACGCATATTGTATGACGATTATGGCATTACAGTAACTGTGACTCCAACTGCATGTGTTACTACATACGTAATTTGTTGAATATGATTCAAATATCTATTTATTCATAGGATAATTCAATTACAACTCATTCTTAATATTACTATACATTGTTATTGGATTGTCCGGAAACTTCGTGCCGATTTTTAGTAGTGGATCTTACGACTTATTAAGAACATGATCGAGTTTGGAAATTAAAATTTGACTGCACCTCCATTTAGAGCACATCTGATGCTTTTCTATTTCCATAGAGGAAAAATCCATCACAAGCAACCAAAGAAATATACAAGTTTACAGTGGTCCATCAGGGTAATGCCAGACCACACGTTTCTTTTGAACCCTGTCAAAAATTGCTGCAGCTTGGCTAGGATGTGTAATCCCACCTTCCATATTCACCAGATATTGCTCCTCTGGATGATCATTTATTTCGGTCTTAGCAGAATATTCTTAATGATAAAAGTTTCAATTTCTTGGATGACCTAAAAAGACACGCTGATGAAATCTTTGACATGAAAACACCTCAATTCTGCAATGAGAGTATTTTCTAGTCAAAAGAAAGATGGAAACGCTTTGTGCAACAAAATGGTTCATATTTGGTTGATTAAAAATGTATTGGCTTATAGATATTGAACTTTTTCTCTCCTTTAAAAATCGGCACGAACTTTCCGGACAACCTGACATCTCACCTCTTCCCCACGTACTTACAAAGCGCCATTGACTGGTCTTCCGATTCTTCCAACAATCTCCATGAGGATTTTGCTCTGCAAAGTTCATTTCTTTTTGTTTCAATTGTCGATTCCATCTTGTAGCGCGTGTGGTACAATGCACGTCCCTTGGAAATTTACACTTTTATTTTTACAAAGGTTTTTTACCATTTCACAAATTCTCAATTCCAGAACAATCTTTTAAATTTGAGTCATGACGTTGCACTAAATGCTACCATCAAAAACAGAGTTTCTGTTACGATCAGGTTCCTTAAGCGTTGTGTGATACATGGGCCGCCACTCGTGACCGTGATTTAGGGTCTCACCGCTCCGTCTGCCTGTTGAAGCAATGTACTCTAGTTTTATCTTCTTGTCGTCGAGTAAATGTAAGAAAAAATTCATCCAAACGATTTTCAACAGATACTGAGAGAACAGTACAGTCATCATTACTACCAAAAGAGAGGTTATATCTTATATAATTCCCACCAACTGCAGTGATGTGCAGTGAATAGCCGTACTATACATCACGATTATAATGTCATTTATAGACATATCATAAGCGTTGTTCGCAGTTCCAAATTTTCTCAAGTTCCAGCTACTCAAATGTCTAAGGTAACGGTTTATTACAGGCTGTTAACTGTAGTACATGTACTGCTGACAATGTTATAAAATAATACCATCACATCCATAACTGTGATATTTTCAATAACCACCAGCAGCTTCATCTGAGCGTAAGCATTACGCACACATGACTGAGCCCAACAAACCTCCAATAAATAGGTATTCGTTCATAACTTTAACTCTTGCAGTAATACGCCTTGATGGCAAGCTGCTGCGCAATATGGCTGATCAACCGTTTGTTTCTCCCATTGGAACATCACAACAACACTTCCTACCCACATGAGACTCTGGCTTCGTTATAAATCAATGGTATACACAAGAACAAGTTCAAGTGCCTGCCTAATTCATACATAATTTTACATTAATTCGAATTAACGTTATTGGTCATAGGTAGACACCACACACAAGCGTTGTAGCGCTATCCATGGCCTGTAAGTGTTAGAGCTGCCGGCCTACAATCAAGTATCACTGCCAATTTTTACCCGTTTCATGATAATTTTGGCAGTATTAAGATTTTTAAATATTTTATAACCCACCGACTAATAACTTTCAAACTTGATACTAAAACATGTCAACATAATAGGTGTGACGAAAACATGTTTTGAAGCCAGGAGTTGTATGTCTTAAGCATATACCATCTGTGCAAATCAATTTCGAAAAATCTGCACAATCCGTCAATCTAAGAGAACTATTCTAGCCTGAATTAGAAACTTAGTTAACAATCATTTACCTTACCCAATACATTCAGATTTTGCTTCGTAAGTGATGACTTACACGTCATATAGTTAGTCTTAATAAATATTAGAATTACACTAGAACAGATGTGAGAATTATTTCATCTTCCCAACACGAGCATTTTTTGATCATCACCACCAATTACGTTCTGAATTTTCTTAACTTGTACCAAGAATAGGATTCATAACTTGCAAAGTATAGTAGAATATGTACCAATTGTAATTTGCTCTTTGTTTTTCTATCGTTTACGAGCAGCTTTATATGCACGACTGTACATGGATTGCTTTCTCTTGTCCTTTCCTCGCACATTTTACTACTCGGGAATTTTAATTTTTTGGTCATTATTCTACATCCTTCTATAACCAAGCTATGCCGTTACCATGCACTTTTATTGCCTGAAAATTATCACAACATGATGTAGTTCCTGAGTCAAAACATTGTACAGTATTCCAGTCTGGCAAATATTTTGAAATGGAACATTCATTTCACATTTTTCTTGCGTATGTATCCAATTTCGTTTACACGCTACAGTACATAAGTACAAATTATTGAGTGATGAAAACTGTAGCAGTTTTTTCTTACAGTTTTTCAAACGTTGAGGTCAAGCTTCTAAGCAATTTTTGATATATCAGTTATAAATCACAAATTAAAGAATACATTTATTTAATGCTTGAAGTCGTGCGTCATTAACTCTGTTTTTCAAGTACACTTATGACCAGGCTTTAATAGCCGGAGCTCATCACTACAGTGTTTCATTTCCATGACTAATGAAGTTATCATTGTAAGATCC
Organism: Trinorchestia longiramus; assembly: GCA_006783055.1. Classification (NCBI taxonomy): domain Eukaryota; kingdom Metazoa; phylum Arthropoda; class Malacostraca; order Amphipoda; family Talitridae; genus Trinorchestia; species Trinorchestia longiramus. The sequence continues at coordinate 22,486 of VCRD01002528.1, read as the reverse complement.
TAAATATGATGGCACAACTGCACGGGAAAACATTTCGTAATGAAGTCAGTTTTTCCTCATCCTGATCTATTCATTACCGAGTTCAGTGATAAAGACTAGTGAAGATTATCAGGCGATCTAATAGAGGGAGCGAAAATGATCACCCTCGAGTCTCTTCTCTCTCTGGCATGGAGCTCTAAAACAAATACACGGTTTTTACGATAGAATTTCAATGAGCTTGAAGAGGGGTTGGTACATTATGGCCTTCAGTGTCCTGATTGCGTCGATTTCTTTTTGTGGACGAAACAATCCGAGCTGCAACGCAACCAGCACTGCACGCCATTTTCAAAAGACCACAACAAGTTTTCCACTGCCGGCCTCTCAGCGATCTCATTCGGTTGGAATGTGATCAAAGCGAGAATTTCGGCTTCAAAATGCCGGAACCAGTGAACAGGAAAAACAAACGACTTGCCTTCGCCTAAATTTTTGAGAGTTGTTCGGAAACACTTAGAGGCTGAACTTATGAACCGCAAGGCTAAATGTTCAGGTCCATGATATGACAAGCAAAAATTGAGTTACGGTTTTGAAAACTTTTAAATTCATGTTACGAGAGTGTTCATTCACAAGTATCTTTACGTCATTTTAAATCAACAAGTATCGTATTTTTCTCTTTCTCATAGATATGACCTTGAACATGTAACATAACTTCAACGCATAAATAAGCTTTTCATTTGTCTCACTTCTTTTCACTGCTTTACGAATGCATTGCTAGACGTAAACGTCTTTATGATTGTGGGAAACGAAGCACAACAAGCAGTCTCATCTTATTAGTGCACGCAATGCAACAAGCACAGAGGTTCCTTAAATCACTGTCAGCACAAAGACCATGTGATAGGAAGTGAATCTGCTATTTCCAGACTTCAATTTTAGAAGAGAACTCAAATGAATTGATCTTGAAATCTGGAAGTACTTAATATTTTTCTTCCAACATTCTTCTTGAAGGATACGTAAGTGACAAATTTTATGAATTGCTGCCACCTACCTTGCTGTCGGGGGTTCTTTATCTCATCTTAATTCCAGAGACGTGGCATTGACTTATTTTAATCTTGTTGAACGAATGTAATTGAGCGTTGCGTTTTTCAGCATTCGCAATCCTATGTTGGTAAATAAATGAAGTGCGTGTTCTGTGCAGGAAATCAAATGATGTTAAGAATTTCTTCACATGGTTTTTGTGGATAATTCCTCATGAAAATGAATTCGATATATGTATATACATTTTTCACAGAAAAACAAAATGCAGATATCACACTAGCAAAAAAATTATTGTGTATACAGCTCGATGAGTATGGTTAGAAATGTCCTTCAGGAAATTAAACGTAGATGTTCTAAAAGTGAAGGGCATTTTTGCATAACTATGCCATCCGCTCGCTTTAATATTGCTCAGATCTGATGTAAATTTTTAGAAACGTGTTTAAAAAACTGCTCGATTGCTGTGGGTGAAGAATAAAAGAAACCCTGAATTAATATCCGAGCCGTGTAGTGCTCTATAAAGTGGAGTTTCTTTTACATTTTCTTCTGAATCCTTAAATTTTATTTTGTTTAAAAACCTACGTAGAAACGAAGGGCAGAGACGCTAATATAGTGTGTGTTCAGCATACATAACGACCAGGGAACATTTTTCCAGCAAAAAAGGCTTAACTTGTTCTGCGGAATCACCGCGCTGTTACTCATTTTATCCGACGTCTTTTGAAACGTAGCTGTTTATTTATGTCGGACGGAGTTAATGGTTCTGTGAAGGGCTGAGGACATGTGTCGTAAACATCCTGGTTCAGTTTACGTGCCGGCAACACACTGGCTCGAGCACTCGTACTTCATCTCTTCGTAAGCGTTGTCCTCACACCAACGATACTCTCGTGAAAATGGACTAACAATTCGGACTAAAGCATTGTCTATTAATTGTGAGTTACTGTCCTCGTCTCATTTCCTCGTGGAAATATACAAAGTTTTATTAATTGGTAATGAACGTAATGGAGAATAAATGGTACTAAAACAATTATAACCTGACAACGTACTTTTTTTCGGTAAATTTTAATCCTCTTCGTCCCTTGAATGACGTCATCAGCGTTCTCTTCGCATCATATTTTTCTTGTATGATTTTTTCATCATTTTCTACTTATGTAAACCATGACACGGTTTGCAAGAAATAAAATTTTACGTATATTGATGTTTGAAAACATTTTTAGCAATAACCTCACACACAAAGACTTGTTGGTTTGCTCTCTGTTCATATACCACAAGAACACGATAATATTACACTACTGTCTTTTATAGTTGAATACAAAGAAGGAAATATTGTCATCTATTGTTCTGATACTACTCTATTTTTCAATTGAGTCTGAAAAATATTCTGCATACGTAGAAATCTCTTTCAAAAGAATTCACATCTGCTGTCGGAAGAACAAAGAGGAAAAATATTTACCCTGACTGAAAATTGTTTCAAATGGTTATCCAATGAGGGTTAGAAGCTTACCTTTGAAAATTATTCATTGTTTTTATTCTCTTCACTCTATTTCCTGTAAGTGGAGTAACGCTACAATTTATCTTGAAACCGAAAGAAATACGTGGCCTAGCTGATGTAGTCAGTGAGTCATAAAATCTCCATAAAGTTCTCTGGCTGATGAACGAACTGAGTTCAGGGCATTCAAAGTGTAATTTTTTAGTATCATAAAATAGGAGTCTAAATTAAATAAAATTTAACAGAAGAATGTTTATTTTTTTGCGGTAACAAACAAAATACCATTTATGTAGCTCATTGTGATGGAAACTCCATAACTTCTTTTGCATAAACAGCATGTGTGAATGCGAGAAATACACTACTTTTTCCTCGGTGTTTAGGAGGCTGCAGTGTTGAGGGGTCCGAGCATGGAGTAGATACTCGCTGAAATTTAGATATATGTAAATCAGAATTAGCAAGCATGTTTGAGAAACAGAATTATTGTGAGAGTGAATGAACTGTCTCCCTCCTAGAGGGTTGGCTGGAAGTCATTTCATTGTAGATACTTTGAAAATGTATTTCTTTTCAGTAGCACTGTTCTGTTCATTTATTCACGTTTGACGACACAACTTATGGAAGTGAGCACTCTGACCAAACAGTTGCAGCGGCGGTCAGCTCATGAACTCCCTCGACGGATTTCAAGTTCACATTATTTGACTTCCAGTGACTGTTTTTCGTGTGCTTTCAGCTGAACAATTAAGCATCTTATTGGATTCTGCCATAGCTTGATAGAAAATAAAAAATTGGGGGGAAAATAGCATAACACTTACAGTGCTACAGCCATGAAGAGTCACATCGGGGCATGTTTGTCCCCAGTGAGCAGTTTAAGAATTTTTGCAGTATAATTACACAATGTCAGACGCATTCAGTCTATGAAAACCTTGATAATCACTGCAGGCGACCCCGTTTATGAAGCAGTAAGGTTTATTTATTACGAATAAAAGATCAAAAACACAAAAACGCTCGAATAATGCAAAATTAAACTAAAACACACCAAATTTCCAGGTACATCACCCTCGTCCCACAGCCTACCGGTGTGACGTGATTATTGGCAATGTTGATTAGGACGCATTATGGTTGAGTCTTTGGCACAGACATCCTAAGGAATCCAGATCTCGTCGGACTTCGCTCCACATCAAGGAAGCAAGTCAAGTAATTAATACACTGCCTGCCGAAACTCAGCGCACCAGACATGCTAGTAATCCTGCTCGACGAGGAAGCTAGACAAAATTGTACCTTTGACTGTAATTAACAGCGCCTGAAGCTCAGCCCGACGATGAATGGGCATTAATCTCTCACAGCACGCAGCAAGCGTTATGCCCGACTGAACAATTCCAGCTCCGAGGCATCGCCTCCTGTCAGGTTCTAGGCTGCTTGCATCCTACAATCTGCTGCCGGAGAAATTCACTTCTCAACTGGAAAACATACTGAACTTGATATTGAAAACGTTTGTAATAAAAAAGTGACCGTAGCTTATAAAGTTGTATAAGAAAATAAACGTATCTTTAGAGTTATTATTAAATTGCAGGTTTTAAAAGTTGTCATTCAACCACAGGAATAAAAACACGACTGTGTCGATGTAGAAATCAACTGACTCGTGTTACTGCAGAGTACTGGCTCTACGATTTGGCTCTTTACCATCCAAATGGAACCTTGGGTTCTTTTCAAGCCAGGGCTGCGCTCAACAGTTATGGAACTCCCAGAACATATTACGGTTCTGCTTGTTAGACGCTGCCGGCAGTATGATCAGCCAATGAACAGCATGTGGTTGTGGTGCGTTTCTCTCTTTGGGAAAAAATGTGGTCGGTTGAAGATTAATTACGACAGAGGGCAGAAGTCAGCAGTTCATGTGCCTTTATACACGCAATGATAAATAGTCTGTGGAAGTGAGGGCACTCAGAACCCTCGTTTTCTGACGTGATTTAAAATTTACGTAAAACTGCCAGCCACCAGCAGTTAAGAAAAAATTTCCTGATATATTATTCACAAACATGCTACAAAATCGATATTACATACACGCTGCAATACCACTTTCACTAAAACAGCACGGCGAGAACTGCCTAAATTTACCTCCAGTCTGACGTTTTTTCTTCGTGCCTAGCTCCTCTTGCATGGATTTTATAATTCGGAGCTCAAATCTCGGTTTGACAGGTATGCTGTATGATATGCAAGTGTCTGGCAATTATTGTACTGACAGCCAACGCGTCTGAGTTGAATACTAGGCATCAAAATTTATTCTTTTGGCAATCGTCTTAGCTTACAGACGATGTTTTGAAATGCTATCTGTTCGTAGAGCGCTTCATGTTACAGTATTCTGCCGTTAAATACATTTAATCGTTTCGAGTTAGAGAATAAAATGCTCCTGAGTTTATATTCATTTTTTCAGATGTAGCGGGTGGGAATGAAGGGAATTTCAACAACAGATGCGGTGATTACGAAAAATCGCCATTCCGTCAACTGAAAGCTAAATCACAAATTTTTATTAGAAGCCCGATAGTATTTGCGCTAATGAAATATTAACCGAAAGCTTAGTTTGACAGGAATTCCTTTGCACTTCAAATAGTCTAACATAAAAAAGAATCAAAAACAGCATTGAAGATTTAAACCTAGGCCTTCATTGCAAATACAGTTTAAAATGACTGAATTTGTATGTAAGAAGGTTTTATCAACTTCACAGTGAGTGACTTCTCGTCAAATTGATAAATAAATGATTTATTATTTTCAGTCTCGATAAATCATGAAACAAAAAAGTCAACAAAAAATAATGTTAAAAAATAATCGATGGTTCATACAAATTTAAGAAAGTTGGAAGCCACGCAATGGTAACCGTGTTATTTCTGGCTTAGAGTGTGTTTCAATTCCCCTCCGTGAATTAAGACAGACTTCTGCATTCAGTCCATGTCGACAAGCGACTAGGACAAAAAGAAAAATCTACAATATATATGTAAATACATACATTCCCCGTTTAATTCTACAGTGTGGGACATTAAGATCTCCCTCATTTGGAGTGGTACTATGCAGGCTGTAGTGTCAGTAGAGAAGCGGAGCCTGTTACATTCAGTAGGCTAGGTTCTATCCTTTTCATTTGCTTCATCAATTATGATAAAAATGTCTAACTTTCCTCGCTAAACTCGTTGGTGTGCAGGGTC
>VCRD01002528.1:0-15591 GCA_006783055.1 Trinorchestia longiramus | reverse complement strand
GCAGTGTCCGACCTTGGCGTAACCTGCCCGTACTTTTTGAAGGAGATGCAACAGTAACTGTAACCTCGTCACGATACATTGGAAACTTTTATAAGCCCCAAACTGGACAATTTCGATAGAGAACACGTGTTGTTTTAACAAAACGGGGCTACAGCTCACACAACACAACGTTCTTTCAGTGTAATAGAAATATTTGCTGGGCGTTTGATGCATTCCAGAGGAGACGTGGGGTGACCCAGGGGTGACCAGCGAGATTACCAGATTTAATCCCATCTGGATTTTTCCATAAAAGACACCTAAAAGAAAAGGTTTTCTGAAATCGTCCTCAAACTCTTGAGATTCTGAGGAGAAGAATCGGAAAAGAAATGTTGCAATTTCACCTGAGGTGACGCGGAAAGTCATAGAGAACTTTTGGGAACGACTTCATCAATGTATTGCCAACAACGGCCGCTGTTTGTCTGATGCAAATTTTAAAATCCCATTGAAACAGAACTATTTTTACGTACTTTATGAAAAACTTAGTCAGTATTTTTCTAGATAGTTGTGTTCACTTTTTATATAAATTCAAATGTGGGAAAGTTTTGACCCCCAGCCTGTAGAAGAAGCTCACAGTTAAACTCTCTAAAGAAGCGTTTGAAGAGTTGCAAATATTAGTTTTTCAGTAAATGTAATTACCGATGCGTGATAGATAACAGAATATTAGCATAAAATATGTGGAATAGTTCGAAAGAAAAGTATATCGTAAGCCATTCAAGAACAATACGGTTACTTTGTCCAGTTTTGAGCAAGGATATTATTAAGCAGCTCATAATTAAAATTTCACATGGCTTCACTTCTAAAGAAATCAAGTCAAAAATTATTCTGAGAAGCAAATATTTTAAGCAAAATTCCTAAAAGCATTCATGGCCTTTGAGCGTTGCTTTTTTTCCAGTTTTCCTCAGCAGTCATGAAAGCTTCGGTATGATTAATGCAAGTCTTTCTGTGCCTGAAGAAATATGCTCTTGAAATATTTGATGCAAACGGAAGGCTTATGGCTGTGAACGTCGGTAGAGCGTCAAACGCGTCTTCGAGAGCACTCCCGATAGAATTTCCCGTGGCAATGAATTACTGAGACACTCGTCATTGCCGTCCTTTGAAGCGGATGGCGACAGCATCGCTAGAAACGGAACACGAGCCACAGCACCAGGCAAACAAACGATGGTCTCGTGCAAGACGTAAGGGTGTTGCTGCCCCGGAGGTCTATAACTGACTTCGCGGTGATAACGTCATCGTGAAATGTGGGGCCATAAAGTCAAAATATGGTTCTTGAGAAATCTCTGCTTACTTATATAAAGCTATTTGTGTGTGAAGTAATAAGCGCTGAAAAGTGGACCAGTCTCCTCGCTCTCAATGTGAAATGGTAGAAAATAAATTGAAGCAAAAGAAGTCGTTATAACATTTGTGTTAAGACCGATGATGTTACAGATAGACACACTAAGCTATAGCGTTTGTGGAAATTTGTAGAGTTGGTTAAATCTATTCAAACATGTGGGTGCGAACAAAAATTTTGCAAAAGTGTTCTGCATATCACAGGCTGTTGTGCTATATACTGTGGCATACGTAAAAATGATCGTAAACCGACTTTGAAATCACTTAAAGAAAAACTTAGCTGCAGTTTCTATGTTAGTCTTCACAAAGAGAGCACCCATCATATTAGCGCCGAAAGTACTAACGAACAAATAACTTTTTCACACACAAAATTTTCGATCTTATATTTCTATTCCTAAAACTGTTCAGTTATGGAAATACTCAAATAGCTTTGCCATAGATGAAATAAACAAAAACTTACTAAGAAATATAGTAACCTTAAATGTTTCGGAAAGCTGTCATGCTGACTTCTAGAGTCATTCAAGTGGTCTCAGGATTTTTGTTGTAAATAGCTAGGAGGAAACACAAGTTACTAATACATATGTACACTTAGGGCCAAATGTGTCTCAGTACGATGATTTGCCTATACTCCATGAAATGTTTATCGTTTTATTGTTATTCTCAGAAATTTATTTGTATATCACCCTTGAATAGAGTATTATCTGAATGTGGGTTCTTTCCAGTCTCCATTGTAGCCTGGTATTATGCTGCATGAACTCATTTACCCTCCGGGTATAATAAAATAAACCTATTCCACAAGTCAGGAATCGACATTACGGCAAGGTGACGTCTAATTCAACATTCATGTGAATGCCAGACCCGAGATAAGCACGATTACATTTCTCACAAAATTAATCGTTTATATGTATGTATGTGAAATGGTAGAAAATAAATTGAAGCAAAAGAAGTCGTTATAACATTTGTGTTAAGACCGATGATGTTACAGATAGACACACTAAGCTATAGCGTTTCTGGTAATATATATATATATATATATATATATATATATATATATGTGTGTCAACTTTTTTCTTCTGATACGCACACAACCTTGCCCGTTTTTTCACGATTATTTTTTTTAGACCCTATAATTCTATCTGAATATTTGGCCTACTTCACAACGTTTCATTTCACACTATATCGCACTGTGTAGCTTTGACTAACATGAAATCAACTTATAGTAATCTATTCTTCTCTTCTTTTCCATTCTCATACGAAAGCATCATAGATGAATAAAAATCATGAACAAATTTATAGTATTGCAGAAGAGAATAAATAGAACGAGCATGTAAATGCCGTCAGGACTCTAGTCGTTATCTAAGAAAATAATGTCCTCTGCTAATGCAAAAATTTACTTAATGGAGGAAAAAGAATTTCTCAATAGGCTGTAATATTAATCAAGTATACAACACTTGCTTTTAATCATATGTTATCTTTAGTGAAATTAAAATTGCTCAAGTTTGGGCAGTCATCCGTCTCTCTGCGAGTAGTAGCTCGTGTTTAGAACATGCGTTTCCACAGCAGCTTTCAAATGAAGAGCATCTCAATCATTTTCTTCCGAGCTGAAAATAGTAAACATACAATTTAATGTAATTACATGTGTAGAAACTTCTATAACAAAGAAGATAAATGAAAAAAATCTCACTGATTTGTACCTGTCTCAAGAATTGATTCAGAGTAACAGCGACTCAGCCATCCATGAACGCGGGAAATCCTGTTCGCCCCGAAAACTACAGAACTGAAACACTGACTTACAGAAAGTGGCTAAGAGGAAGCACCACAACAAGAGTGCTGATTGCATTCACTCGCTCTCCGGAATTCATCCAAGGATTGCCTCCGCAAGGATTCAGGACAGCTGGGCAGGATCACTACCTTAACTCTGAGTGTGTGGAGTAGCGGGCTACTGTAGTGAAGCCCTGGATGTAGACTGTGATCACAGGAAAGCCATACGTATTCCATTAACCTGCTGCTTCTTGCCACGTATCAGGAAAGAGCAGACGAAAGTCTTAGAGAACAAGTAATTCATTAACTTCAACATCTGACCTCGCAATTACCTAGGGCGCTTTCCAGTATATTATTATGGAAGCAGGAGAACCAATGAAGGTATTGAACGTATCTCATGCAACTCTACGGTTGTGCTGGTAGGGTGCATCATAGGGTGAGAGTCTAGAGTAATGGTATTCTGCAAACTGTGGGAAGCTACAATGATGAAAACTTTGTGTACAGTACAATAGAAACAAGCGCATTTTGACTTTGTTGAATGAATTTCTAAGGCTGCTATGTGCCTGTTTTTTGGTTGAAGGGCGTAAATTGTGAAAATTAATTCAAGTGCCCAGAATATGTAAAGCAATGTTACCACCTACGAAAGATTTCTTTATAACTTTTGTAGAAATATGTTCAAACACACCTACCAATAAACTATTTAAATTGTAGCTCTACTAACGTTAAAAACAAATATAAATTGGAATTCTGTTTATATAGAATGGAGAATGAGGAGAAAATGTGGTAATTTGTATGAGAGCGTTGCGGCCTATTTCTAACACTTACCTCACTATTTCCAGCAAATCATCTTTATTTGACAAGTAATACAATTAAAATCAAGGCTTAGAACTATCACGCAGAGTTAATCACATGGTGTTTAAGGTTTTTAAAATTTCAGTTTTGCCATTTCTCACTACAGTGTTGTTAATTCTACTGTCGAGAAAAAACTACAATGACCATTTTCAGTTCAATGGCTCTCCAGTATCGTGGTAAATATACGAACCATCAAATTAGAGCTAAAATTTTAACTGCTCTTATGATGGAAAAACACATATTGCCAGTGCTGCAATGTCATATTAGTTTGCAAGAACTTTTATTTTTGCTTGAATTTTTTGCCTCAGAGAGATAACTTATGTGAAATATTTGCCGATATCAGAACATTTTTGAACAATCAAAGCCTCATTTTTCGAACAATAATTTTCAACCTGGATCTAAATACTTGACGTCAGATTAATCTCGTCAAGCTTCACTCCAATTCTTCGAGTCACGTTTTTCTGAAGCCGTACAGTCAATATCTGATAACTGAAGTTAAAAAGAAACTTCCTCTGGAATTGGCTCCGCTGTCAACGCTCTAGTGCATTAGTACGGCACGAATGCCTAGCTCTGTAAAAATAGTTAGACTGGTGTGGCATACCAATGGTCTTGATTTGAGATTTAAGATTTTACTCAAGTGCGTACAGATATTAAACAAATAATAATAATTTTGTTCGAGTCAATTTGAAATGTTAGTTTTTGCCTCATTTTTCACTAGGAAGCCTCCAATTTCGATCCATCCCGTGTCCCATTATAACAATCTTCCCTAATACTATTTTGTAGAACCTGTACAGGAGTGTAATGAAATTGGTAATGCAGTGGTTATCCCATGGGATACGGCTATGCTAATGTAGTTAGTAAAGATTTCTTTCTATCGAAGTAACTATTTTGCATTTACTTCTGAAATAAATAATTTCTTTTAATAAAATAAATAATTAATAATTTATCCTACACGTTTTTGAATACTAAAATAGACGCTCCGAGTTCAAGCAGTAGAAAGCTACTTTTGCGAGAAAGAAAGAAAAAATAAAAAAGAACCAAAGAAACTTGTTCCATTTAAGTATACAAGAAATATATAATGAGTTTTCAATTTTTAATATCAACATGTTAAGACAGCGTTTCTCAACCTTTGACTGTCCATGCCTGAAGCTCTATGGAATCAATTTCGCTCAAGCATTAATGCCCTACACTAATCCAATTCTTAAACCATACTCCTAGCCTAAAGAAAAACGTATTCCACCTCCAGCTCAAGCTTTAAACTCTAACTTTAGTGTTAACCCCCAGCTTAAGAAAAAAAATAACTTTTAGACCACTGACTCAACTGATAATTTCAAGCTCTATGCCTTCGCAGTACATCGCTAGCTAACACTAGAAAAAAATCCAGCCCCGGAACACAACTCCAACAAAACGGAACCATCAAGTTTCAGACGTCGCTGTAGCAGCATGAAGAAAACAGTCATAAAGCCGGGATTACAGTGAGAACAGCAATATCCCTACCTAGAATAGAATAGAGTTGAATATGGGAACAGAATGAGCCGTTTAGTCTATCCTTGGGGTGTTAGTCAAGTCCCATCCCGTTTAACTTAAAAGCAGCAATCACACACACGTGTATTCATCACACACAGACATTTGAGTCACAGCCAACATGGTGCCAGTACCCACATAACCTCCCCACAAAACAAGCGTTAGATTTCTGTCTACGAGTTTGCAAACGCTATATCCGTACGCAACCATCACCGAAACAAGAGAGAACCTTTCATCCGCAAAACCACTTACGCTCGTCTCCACAGGCATCTGGAAGTGCTCAGCATAAATTGGCTACGTTCAAGCATTCAAACACCTGATAGGAGTTCAAGTTCACTACCCTCACGCCCTTTAAACTGAAGCTTTCTACATTCCAGCTCTACGTTCAATCACTCTACCTCCAAACTTAAGTGGAAGAGAAAAAAAGAATTGAGCCAATAATATATTGTGTACATAAATATAGAGTTCTTAAATCTTAACTGTGTTTACCTGTTTCCTCCTCTTGGGTGTAAACATATAGTATATATTCCTCATAACCGCACAAAACCTTTCAATTTACTGGTGTCTTTCATTAATGTCTCAACTTCTATGCTGTAGGCAACTAGAAATATTAATATTGAACTATTTTGATGACTGACCATTCCCGTATGATTGCAAAATATTGATCTATTTTTTACGCTTATTTGTGCAAAATTTTTGATTGTGAATTACCAATCTGTGTGTCTCAGTGCACGTTGCTTTACGTTGCTTGCGACAAATTTTAACTTTCTCTGCTTAATCCCAAAAATTATGAAATAATTCGTCAGACGTATAACTTCTAAAATAGAAAATACTTGCTAGCCACATGGTGAAAAGAACGCGGCTGCATGACGTCACCAAAGAAACAGCACGGAAATTGAATGGGAGATGAAGAAATAATGAAAATATGGTATTGAACATAATGGAAGAATTAGCAGTGCGAGTTTGAAGTAACTTTTATTAAAGATAGAAGAAAAATAAAATAGTTTATGGTGTTTTCAGTAATTGTATTTTCAATTGATAAAACATTTATGAAATGATATTCTTCTTAGAACCTGACGACTTATTAGAATTTTTATATGAATTTTGACTTGTTACTTGTTATAGATTTCTTTCTTGTACCCAGTAAATTTGAACAGAAATTAGGCCTACCATGAAATATTTCCAGAGCTACAAGGACTAAAATAATGAGCTGTAGATATTGTTTTCATTTCTACTAAAAGTCGTTATGAATTTTTCTCCATCAAACAACAACTCCTAATACTCCAATACGGAACAAAAAATTTAATTAGAACCCGGCTTGAGATCAATCATTTCTTTAATTGAATGAGGGCTCGCTTTCAATTTTTCCTCATGATGAACAAGCATAATTAGTTCAAATATTCGCTGCTGATTTAAAAGCTATGATTTGGTCATCTGAGCTGTGTTTTCTAAGGCTTCCAAGTCCACTGTAAATTTTGACTCAGTCCATTGGCCAAAAATTTTTTAAATCTTCCTCTTTTAAAATGAAAATGTCCAGCTTTATTTATTTACGTTTAAGTATGTCGTAAACGGCATAACTCAAAATTTCAATGTTGTTAAGAAATTTCTAAACACTAAAAGAATAAAAAATGCACAAAAATACATCACGTCAATCAGGAAGTGTCAAAAACTTAGGATGAAGTAATTTTAATACAATATCATGGAAGATATACAGGGAATTTAAGAGAAAAAACAGTAAAGTTCAAGTTCGCACATCCTCAACTTTAGGGTGGCACGAGTAGCTAAAATTTGAGCAACCGATACTTGATACATTCGAGGGTATGTAAAATTTTATACTTACTCTCACCATAAATTAGACTTCGAAACAGTATGTCCCACTGGCACGCTTATGCGTGTTTATGGGGTATATTGTGGCAAGTGATCGAAGTTTAGGCTTAGTTGTTCCAGTTTTCTTGCTACTGGAGTAAAATTTACACTTTAAAAAGGCCTTTCAGCTCTGAATGTCACCAAAGAAAAACATGATGAAGTAAAACACGATTTCCTTTTTCGAAAAATCTTTCCCGCCTGAAATCTTCTTGAAAATGCGTATGATTGGATCGAGAATTAAAACAATGATAGCTAGCTTGTAGCGCATAAAACATGACTCACATTAACATTTAACATAAATGAGAAAACTCGATCATCTCGGCTGATGGATATTTCAAATCTGCAAGTTATCATCCCCGGAAAAATGCATCAAAAAAAGAGACCTGTTCACAAAAATGACGTTCCTGTTTAACTCCTAAAAATTATGGATAATTTTTTCCTCCCCCATACTTGCTACCCTAACAAGTATTGAATTTGAATGACGCTCAGTGCAAAATATTCCCTGAGCTGTGCCGTGAGCACACATTGCATCAACAAAGTTGTTGTAGGTCTTCTTTTTATGCTTTAGTTGTAACTAAGCATGGCATGAAAGAAAAAACATATTGAAATCCTCTTTCAGTATGACGAAGAGTGAAGGTGCAATATAATTTTTTGTATAGGTTAATGCAATGTGATGCAAGCTGTAGTGAAAAATTGCCACCAAAAGAAGTAATGTCAATGTCGCAAACACAGGCACTAAGACAACCAAGATTAGCTCTGTTTTCCTCAATGAATACCGAAACTATTTACGTTAATGGGCAGGTATGGCAGAAGCAGGAACCTTCAGTTTCCATGCACTCCCATCAATTATTTTTGTGTATTTATGTACATATTAATCACATCATTTTTACATTAATGTACTCTAAACTGTACAAACACCTTGCATTTAGATATTTTTAGTCATATAATATGACCTTATATGATTGTGAGGCTTAGAATTTCTGGTGAATTTATAGCTTTGAAAATCTGTCAAGAGAACAAAATTCTGTCACGGCGAAAAAGGAGGTGCAAAAATGTTTCGATTTATTTTAACAATACATGAATGTTCATTTCTATGGAAGTCATTTAGAACGTTAGGAGTGGTAACGTTAGTCGATTATTCCTTATTTCATGTGAAATGGACCGTGTAAGTACTTACAGTATACGTTGTAAAGCTGCATTCGAAATTAGCTCCTCGTTTTCAACCCTCATTAACAAATAAGTAGCTGTTAAACTCATGACCATGCACCAGTGTTCACCATCAGGATTTGATCATGATTCCAATGCTCTAAGAAATGATTACTACTGCTTAGCTATTTATAAATGTTTCCTTAGCGAAGATTTTCCTGAACGCCCACACAATGGCATCTTTTGAACAACACTCTGAGCACCGTTGCATCCTCACACTCGTAGGCTGCTTGAAACAGTACTTCTAATTTGAGAAGTTGTGTTGTTTGGCCCAAAGAAGTCATTTGCAGCTGAACTTCTATGCATAAAGTTCTGAGTTTTATCCGTGAGCAATAGCAGTGGGATTGCCAGACCATGTTAATGCAAACTGCACCTGCCATATTTTCAGCTCGGATGCTACAAGGCAAGATGCAGCAAACTTGTTAATTTATATTTTCATCCGTGTAGACCTGGAGAAAATTCCTTATTTTTATGAATAGATACTGTTATCTTGAAGAGTAGCGTGCACGCTGCGTTTGCACTACTACATACAAACGGGTGGTGCAAAAGTCACTTGGCTCGTTTAAAAATTATTAAAACAACCTGATGAACCCAAATGAGTGTGTTACACATTAAATGAAAGAGAAAATTTTAGTGTTTTATCAAGTACCTCGTATACCGATACAAAAATTGTTTTGTACCCAAAAACAGTACTATTATCAAGTAACCTAAAATCACGAAATACGGCGAGGAACAACGACCAGAAAAAATTAAAAACTGTTCTCCTTCACGAGAAAAAAAAGAAAGAAGCGATGATGAAAGTAAAAGCTGCACTAGCTAAAAAACTAAACCCATACATCTTTCTGTAGTAAACGTTGAATTTAAAAGAATATAACAAAATTTGGCAACAATAACAAAACAAGTGGATTTGTTTCCAAGTCACTTTCTGTTCGTCAACAATCCGCTCACAGACTAAAATATATGAAGAGTTGTAGGGGTGAGGGACGTCAAGGAACAGCTAGTGTTACTTTCATCGAGTCAGTTGACACTGACACTACTCTAATTTCTTGCACCTTTGCATGGGAGAGAGGAAAAGGTAAAAAAGAAAGTGACCGTCACACAAGCACCCGTATGCTCAAGCATCAACCAATGAATTTTAACATAGGAAAACTGCTTGTAGATGAAGGATCACTACAATTTTCTAACCTTATTAAATGGCATCTAAAACACAACTATCGTTACTTTTTCGTCACTTTTATATTATCCTGTCGATGCTTTTGAACATGAGTGGTATAGTTATGTTAAAAAGAACATTAAAACTTATAGTGGGTATCTCATGAACGTCTTTTATTTGAATATTTATTATTATGAAAAATATCCCTAATGTTGGATAAAAAACCTCACACAGGTTTAAGAGTATACTGCTAATATATTACAGCAGTCAGGCTTTAAAGTGACCTTCTTTTGTTATTACCTTCAGCTCCAGTGACCTTCATGCAAGGCACACCATGAAGCACGAAAAACATCTTTCAGAGCACCCACACTTAAGTAAAATTTAGTCAAGATTTCCTTCTAAGATGCACCAGATAACAAAGTGCACAGAGATGATATATGGACTTGAGGAAGGTTATATGTTTTAGCTTAAATCCCGCTGAAATGATCATTGCTCTACTGTCGGGTCAAATTCGATGTGTGGGAAAATGCACCGTCCTGAGTGAAGATGATGTGGCTTCGAAAACATTCAATGACTCAGAGTAGCACTCTTTCTATCATCATTTAAATGTGGCCTTGAGTTTTCAACTTCACACCCGTCTCGAAGAACACCAAAGGGAATTTTTATCTATCAAAAGCGAGATCTATCTTATGTGCAGAAACCCTTAAATCATTTCGAAATATCTTATGCATAGATGATCTTGAAATCCTGAGCTATCGTCCTCATGGTCCTGATAGGATTTAGTTTCACTATCTTCATAACTGTTTGTACAATTGGTATAGACAAATAGAACGCTTTCGACCAGGAATATGCTTGCTGGAAGTTGGACCAGCCTCTGTACATCGTATATTGTTTCTGCAGTATGCCTCTTTTTTTCCTCTCGTCCGCGTCCTCATTTGACCTTCAACTCCTCCGCTGTTGTCAGGCGCTTGGGCGGTCGCTGAGAGAAGACAAGAGAAATCTTTCTCTAACAGGTAAAGACACAAAACATTTCCCCAATTCAACTTCTTCAAACCCAATTATGGAACTTGATCAGTTTCTAAAATTCATGAACTCTTATCATACTACAGGAAAATCATATGCATTTGTGAGCTAAACTACGATAGAATAATCCTACTTTGACACATCTTCTCTACCAAAATTACCAAGTGAGTTACACAACTCAATGTGGAACTAAAAAAGCTAAGCAATAACAAAAGCTAAACAATGACCAAAATTAGTTGCAGCAACATTGATTGCTAGTTTGAGTTATCTTCATGAATGAAAATTCAGGCTTAATGTGGTGGACAAAAGATGCACGAGCGGTACAGCGGAACGTCGACAATCATGATGTGAGTGTTTGCACCAACTTTCCAAAACAACATTAACTCATTCTAAAAATGTTATTCCTACATTCTAAAAGTTATAATATATCATTAAAATAAAATACTACTCGTACCCACACATGCAAGTGCATTTATAACTATCCTGATTATTATCGTCAAATTTTGTCATTTGAACTTGGGTGTTAAGCACGCCGCTGCTTTGTTGCTAATTTTGTTTGTGAAGAAAACGTTGGTGTGACGGAGACGAATGAGGGTATCACTGGCGGCTGCCCGGCTCAACGACAGCCCTCATCTGCCGTGTACACACAGCGTCATCAGTCGCAGACACGCGACAAAAGTCGCTTAATGAGCCTTTCATCTCGGCGTGCCTGCAAATGAGATTTTCAAATGCCATGATCGTTGTTAGAAAGAAAATTTGTTTGTACACGTCAATTTATTTTGCTCATTTGCAATGAATAACGAAAACAATTCCAAGATATTTTTACAGCGTGACCTACCTTTGAGTTGATACGCTGTAAAAGCAAAGCTACACTTGCAGTAACTTACTTATCACGTATAGCTAATGTAGGCAAAGAAAATTAACTTATTAGGAGGACGAATTACAATGTTGGTTTCAAATTTATTGTGGCCCTTTAAATGAGTGATAGTTACCATATCACCACATCTCTGTTCATCATTAAAATATTCTATTCAGGTAATATCATTCGTGCTTCCTTGATTAGATGATTAAATATTGAATACTGACTTGTAAGTTCAAAGCGTTGCTTTTCTGATAAATCTTATAATTGCATGGACTTTAACTTTCCTTTGTAGAATCATTACAAAATCACCACGAAATTGCTTTCGCCTAATTTTGAGTAATTTTTAAAGTGCAGAGTATTTTAATGTTGAGTTATAGTTGTCAGTGAAAAGCGTTGAAAAATAACGTCATGTTGACTTGCTCGCTTGAGCCACGATAATTAAAGTTTTGTAGTTCTGCTAGTGATAAAATGTAACTTCTCAAAATTAATTCCTCATTCTTCTAATTAAATGCTGTGGAAGTGAAAACCCGGCCACCTTCAGGTAGAGGACAAAAGCAATGGTAACCTATTAAAAAAAATTGAACTACTTTAGGAGCAACAAAATTGATGTACGCAATCCCATTACGATTTGGAAACTGACGAGGTCATGTGGTAACACCCACGAACATTTCTACTTCATAACATTTTAATCGAACGATTTTATTGATGAAGGATTTTATACAAGTCTGTTGCTGTCGTGTTTAGTAAAAAATAACAATTACATCATGCATTGAAGTTACAAGGTTGTATTAATTTTGATACGTACTCACAGCCTATTTCCATGTATTCATTTGTTATATATATATATCACAGTGGTGAATGAAACTTACGTCGACAGTACGGGCCTATTAATGACCAAATTTACTCGTACTCTGTCTCCGTAATTCTGACGTTATCGCACTCATTTATCTCACCTTGCTCATTTCCTGCCAAACTCTGACAGGCATATATTATGAATCCGTGGTACACTGCTCTAAAAGAGCGTTTTTTTTGTCCAAACGAACTTGACCATAGCATTTCTTTTACTTACAGAAAAATTTTGGTCTTAAACCTCATGCATTGATGGATCTCACAATTATCTCACAATTATGCACCTGATGTTTTCTATTTTGTAATGTAGTATCTCCTCTTTTTTGGGGAATTTGATAGATAATATTCTCTCACATGAAATCATAAGAAACACTCATACAAAACGCACCTTCTCATCCATGGGATGCTTACTCTAAATCCAACACGGGAAATGTTGCTAAATCTTAATGTCTTATGTAGCTACGGCTGAGGCCATTATGGACAAGCCCATAGCAAACAAAATGTGAGAGGAAAAACTATATTCATTTTTAAAGTAAGTGACCTCAAATTGTCCAAAAAATCTTAATTTTAAGTCATTGAAAAATACGTACAAGTTTGTTGCCTTGTATAAACACTAAAAATTTCTTATTTTTATAGATTGGCGCAACTTAGGGGTGGTTGCTATTAGAATATATATATATATATATATATATATATATATATATATATATATATATCACAAGTACGATGTGTTCTCATGACGATTAGATTACTTGAATAACCACACAAAATTCCTCATTTGTTGGAATTCCTGATGATCATACAATTTTCACTCATTTGAGGATCAACCATAATAATGCACTCAGAGAACATCTATTGAAAGGTTAATTAATCGCCAAGACAAACCTCTCTTTAAATATACTTCAATGGAAAATATCAAGCAAAAATGACTTCAGTTTTGCACTTACAATGAAGGCCAGAGCACTTAAGGTGGTGGATAATTACGTGAACTTAGCTCGGTTTATTGTTCCCATTGGCGACTTAATCAAAGGTAGTCCATAAAATTCTGAACATTTACTGCCTAGAGAGCCCAGTGCCTTAGCTCGGCCAATGGGAGCCTTAATTATACTGAAGTTGCAGGAAATTTATTCCTCAAGTATTTGTGAAAGCAGCAACTTTAAATTGAAGGTTCGAACTCAACTGTTCTCATTAGAGAGCACACTTAAACTCAATCTATGTCTCAAGTCTTCATGATTTGAGAGACTCATAATAAAGCGATCTGATCAGAATTCCCCGTCATATTTTCCTGACTTTAAAATAGAATAAGTCAATAGGAACGAGCCGTTTGGCCCATTCTTAGGTCGATACCCAAGTCCCATGCCATCTAAAGTAAATCCATACGTCATGAAGGTACACCTTAACCACGTAAGTCAATTCAGTCATGAACACGGATTTCACTCACGCACAAGCATTTCTGTCACGTGCATTTATCTCAATCATACACTAACCCTAATGAGTTAGGGACATAGGGTTAGTACGATGTAATACTGGGGGTTCGTAATCCAAAACTTGTCTAGACGGTTTTTGAATGTATTCACAGTGCCAGCAGAAACTATGTTTTCTGGCAGCTGGTTCCAAGTTGCGGTAATTTTAACGAGAAAAAAGTTCATACCTTGAGAAGTCTTGAAGTTTCTCAGTAGTAGTTTTTGGCCGTTATTTCTGTTTCGTTCGTAACCGTCTCTTTCGAAAAGCCCTTCCAGAGACATTGTTAAGGCCGTTGAAATACTTAAAGGTCTCAATAAGTTGTCCTCGCAGTCTTCTTTGTTGTTTGTATTGTGGAGTTCTGGAATCCTCTTCGTTGCTTTCCGCTGAATTTTTCCATTTTATTAATATCTTTTCGAAAGGTAGGAGACCAGAGTTCCACTGCATATTCTAAATGAGGCCGGACTAGCACTTTATAGAACGGTAATATTATGTTCTTTGACTTGTATTCAAAGTTTCGTGCAATGAAACCAAGAATTCTGCTCGCATTTTTGACACTTTTTTCTACTTGTTTGTCATGTTTGAGATTTTCAGTGACAATGACACCTAGATCTCTGTTGTTAGACTGTTTCAATGGGTGTGTCATACATCGTGTGTTCAAAATGCCGGTCATTTGCACCAACGTGCATTACTGAACATTTATCAATGTTGAAGCTGATTTGCCAGGTTTCAGTCCATTATAGAAGACGGTTGAGGTCTGATTGGATAGTTGCTCTGTCCCTTTCGGTGAATGCTCTGTGACAGAGTTTCGTGTCATCGGCGAATTTGTTGATTTTACTGATGATTCTGATATCAAGATCGTTGATGTAGATGATAAAGAGGAGCGGGCCTAGAACGCTCCCTTGAGGGACTCCTGATGTTACAAGCGTTGAATCACTTCTTTGATCGTGAATCACCACGTGTTGAGTGCGACCAGTGAGCCAGTTTCGTATCCATCGGGAGTAGTTGCCTTATATTCCACGCGCTTCCACTTTGGCCATGAGTCTTTCGTAGGGAACTTTGTAGAAGGCTTTTTGAAAGTCTAGATATAGAAGGTCTGCGGCTTTTGTACGGTCGTATATGCAGTTAACTTCTCCAAAGAAGTCAAGGAGGTTTGTGAGGCAGCTACGTTTTTCCCTGAATCGGTCCTGGGTGTCAGTAATAAGATTTTGGTCATTAAGGTGCTTTGTTATACGGATTTTAAGTAGTCTTTCCATTGTTTTGCTGATGACAGATGTTAGACTGATTGGACTATAGTTATTAGGTATTTGTTTGTTCCCCTTTTTGAAAATAGGAGTGTCATTTGCCCGCTTACAATCGTCCGGAACTATTCCAGTTTCAAGTGATCGATTGAAGATGTTTCTTAGAGGTTCACTTATTACCTCGGCTGTTTCTTTGAGTATCCGGGGACCAAGGCCGTCGGGCCAGGTTGATTTATATGGGTTTAAAATGCTGAGCGGTTTTTCTACCTCTTCTACTGTAAATACGCCATCTGACAGGATTTCCAAGGGATTTAAAGCATGAGGTTGCGGGATTTCAGTTAAGTCTTCGTGAGTGAACACAGAAGTAAAGTATGTATTGAGAATTTTGGCTTTGTTTTTGTTGTTCGTTTGGGTTGAGCCCTCAG